>JAKDEW010000471.1:0-248928 GCA_021963965.1 Artemisiospiza belli | reverse complement strand
CATGCCTTTTGATGTCTTTGACTTTGGGAAAGATTTTTTCTTTTTTTGGTTGTTTTCTGAAGTGTTCATGCCATGTCCCTCATATCTTGCCCCCTAAGTTGTGTCTTCCTCCTTGACTTTTTCCCCTGCTTTTGCAACATCTGTGAGCTTAGTTTTGGCATCTTTTGGTCCTTTGCTCTGCACCTGCCTAAACCCCAGGCCATTTTCTAAGAGTCACTAAATTTCCCAAATTTTCTTTTTTTCTCCTCCAATTGCAATTCCTTTGATGTTGACTCCTTTCCAGCGTGTTTGTAGGTCCTTCTTTTCTGTTTTGCCTTCAGTGGGGATCAGTTTTGGCAAGCTTTGCTGCATGTGCCTGCCCTTGGTGGCGAATGGCCTGCCTGCATTTTGATGGCTTTGACTTTGGGAAAGATTTTTTCTTTTTTTTTTTTTTTTATTTTAAGTATTCATGCCATGTCCCTCATATCTTGCCCCCTAAGTTGTGTCTTCCTCCTTGACTTTTTCCCCTGCTTTTGCAACATCTGTGAGCTTAGTTTTGGCATCTTTTGGTCCTTTGCCCTGCACCTGCTAAAACCCCAGGCCATTTTCGTAGAGTCACTAAATTTCCAAAATTTCTTTTTTTCTCCTCCAATTGCAATCCCTTTGATGTTGACTCCTTTCCAGCGTGTTTGCAGGTCCTTCTTTTCTGTTTTGCCTTCAGGGGGATCAGTTTTGGCAAGCTTTGCTGCATCTGCCTGCCCTTGGTGGCGTATGGCCTGCCTGAATTTTGATGGCTTTGACTTTGGGAAAGATTTTTTCTTTTTTTTTTTTTTAATATTTTAAGTATTCATGCCATGTCCCTCATATCTTGCCCCCTAAGTTGTGTCTTCCTCCTTGACTTTTTCCCCTGCTTTTGCAACATCTGGGAGCTTAGTTTTGGTATCTTTTGGTCCTTTGCACTGCACCTGATATAAACGCAGGCCATTTTCTTAGAGTCACTTAATTTCCCAAATTTTCTTTTTTTCTCCTCCAATTGCAATTCCTTTGATGTTGACTCCTTACCAGCGTGTTTTTAGGTCCTTCTTTTCTGTTTTGGCCTTCAGTGGGGATCAATTTTGGCAAGCTTTGCTGCATGTGCCTGCCCTTGGTGGCGTATTGCCTGCCTGCATATTGATGGCTTTGACTTTGGGAAAGATTTTTTCTTTTTTTTTTTTTTGTTTCTTTTAAGTATTCATGCCATGTCCCTCATATCTTGCTCCTTAAGCTGTGTCTTCCTCCTTGACTTTTTCCCCTGCTTTTGCAACATCTGTGAGCTTAGTTTTGGCATCTTTTGGTCCTTTGCACTGCACCTGATAAAACCCAAGGCCACTTTCTAAGAGTCACTTAATTTCCCAAATTTTCTTTTTTTCTCCTCCAATTGCAATTCCTTTGATGTTGACTCCTTTCCAGCGTGTTTGTAGGTCCTTCTTTTCTGTTTTGGCATTCAGTGGGGATCAATTTTGGCAAACTTTGCTGCATGTGCCTGCCCTTTCTGGCGTATGGCCTGCCTGCATTTTGATGGCTTTGAATTTGGGAAAGATTTTTTTCATTTTTTTTTTTTTTTTTTGTTTTAAGTGTTCATGCCATGTCCCTCATATCTTGCCCCCTAAGTTGTGTCTTCCTCCTTGACTTTTTCCCCTGCTTTTGCAACATCTGGGAGCTTAGTTTTGGCATCTTTTGGTCCTTTGCCCTGCACCTGCTAAAAGCCCATGCCACTTTCTAAGAGTCATTAAATTTCCCAAATTTTCTTTTTTTCTCCTCCAATTGCAATTCCTTTGATGTTGACTCCTTTCCAGCGTGTTTTTAGGTCCTTCTTTTCTGTTTTGGCCTTCAGTGGGGATCAATTTTGGCAAGCTTTGCTGCATGTGCCTGCCCTTGGTGGCGTATGGCCTGCCTGCATTTTGATGGCTTTGACTTTGGGAAAGATTTTTTCTTTTGTTTTTTTTTATTATTTTAAGTATTCATGCCATGTCCCTCATAACTTGCCCCCTAAGTTGTGTCTTCCTCCTTGACTTTTTCCCCTGCTTTTGCAACATCTGTGAGCTTAGTTTTGGCATCTTTTGGTCCTTTGCAATGCAGCTGATTTCCTCACAGCCTTTTTTTTGAAGAGACTAAAATTCCGGATTTTCTGCTTTTTTCAATTGCATTTCATTTGAACCTATCTCCTTTCCAGAGTGTTTGTAAGCCTATCTTTTGGGATTCGCAAGATTCCTTTTCCCTTCCCGAAAGGAAATTTCATTTCCTTTCCGGAAGGGAAAAGGAGTCTTGCGATTTCCATGGGGACCAATAGAGGAATCTTTGGTGCATGTCCCTGCACTTGATGGCAGGCCATGCCTTTTGATGTCTTTGACTTTGGGAAAGATTTTTTCTTTTTTTGGTTGTTTTCTGAAGTGTTCATGCCATGTCCCTCATATCTTGCCCCCTAAGTTGTGTCTTCCTCCTTGACTTTTTCCCCTGCTTTTGCAACATCTGGGAGCTTAGTATTCGCATCTTTTGGTCCTTTGCACTGCACCTGATATAAACGCAGGCCATTTTCTTAGAGTCACTAAATTTCCCAAATTTTCTTTTTTTCTCCTCCAATTGCTATCCCATTGATGTTGTCTCCTTACCAGCGTGTTTTTAGGTCCTTCTTTTCTGTTTTGGCCTTCAGTGGGGATCAAATTTGGCAAGCTTTGCTGCATGTGCCTGCCCTTTCTGGCGTATGGCCTGCCTGGATTTTGATGGCTTTGACTTTGGGAAAGATTTTTTCTTTTTTTTTTTTTTTAATTTTTTAAGTATTCATGCCATGTCCCTCATATCTTGCCCCCTAAGTTGTGTCTTCCTCCTTGACTTTTTCCCCTGCTTTTGCAACATCTGGGAGCTTAGTTTTGGCATCTTTTGGTCCTTTGCAATGCACCTGCTAAAAGCCCAGGACACTTTCTAAGAGTCATTAAATTTCCCAAATTTTCTTTTTTTCTCCTCCAATTGCAATTCCTTTGATGTTGACTCCTTTCCAGCGTGTTTGTAGGTCCTTCTTTTCTGTTTTGGCCTTCAGTGGGGATCAATTTTGGCAAGCTTTGCTGCATGTGCCTGCCCTTGGTGGCGTATGGCCTGCCTGCATTTTGATGGCTTTGACTTTGGGAAAGATTTTTTTCATTTTTTTTTTTTTTTTGTTTTAAGTATTCATGCCATGTCCCTGATATCTTGCCCCCTAAGTTGTGTCTTCCTCCTTGACTTTTTCCCCTGCTTTTGCAACATCTGTGAGCTTAGTTTTGGCACCTTTTGGTCCTTTGCAATGCAGCTGATTTCCTCACAGCCTATTTTTTGAAGAGACTAAAATTCCCAATTTTCTGCTTTTTTCAATTGCATTTCATTTGAACCTATCTCCTTTCCAGAGTGTTTGTAAGCCTATCTTTTGGGATTCGCAAGATTCCTTTTCCCTTCCCGAAAGGAAATTTCATTTCCTTTTGGGAAGGGAAAAGGAATCTTGCGATTTCAATGGGGACCAATAGAGGAATCTTTGGTGCATGTCCCTGCACTTGATGGCAGGCCATGCCTTTTGATGGCTTTGACTTTGGGAAAGATTTTTTCTTTTTTTGGTTGTTTTCTGAAGTGTTCATGCCATGTCCCTCATATCTTGCCCCCTAAGTTGTGTCTTCCTCCTTGACTTTTTCCCCTTCTTTTGCAACATCTGTGAGCTTAGTTTTGGCATCTTTTGGTCCTTTGCTCTGCACCTGCCTAAACCCCAGGCCACTTTCTAAGAGTCACTAAATTTCCCAAATTTTCTTTTTTTCTCCTCCAATTGCAATTCCTTTGATGTTGACTCCTTTCCTGCGTGTTTGTAGGTCCTTCTTTTCTGTTTTGCCTTCAGTGGGGATCAGTTTTGGCAAGCTTTGCTGCATGTGCCTGCCCTTTCTGGCGAATGGCCTGCCTGCATTTTGATGGCTTTGACTTTGGGAAAGATTTTTTCTTTTTTTTTTTTTTTTTATTTTAAGTATTCATACCATGTCCCTCATATCTTGCCCCCTAAGTTGTGTCTTCCTCCTTGACTTTTTCCCCTGCTTTTGCAACATCTGTGAGCTTAGTTTTGGCATCTTTTGGTCCTTTGCACTGCACCTGCTAAAACCCCAGGCCATTTTCTTAGAGTCACTAAATTTCCCAAATTTTCTTTTTTTCTCCTCCAATTGCAATCCCTTTGATGTTGACTCCTTTCCAGCGTGTTTTTAGGTCCTTGTTTTCTGTTTTGCCTTCAGGGGGATCAGTTTTGGCAAGCTTTGCTGCATGTGCATGCCCTTGGTGGCGTATGGCCTGCCTGCATTTTGATGGCTTTGACTTTGGGAAAGATTTTTTCTTTTTTTTTTTTTTAATATTTTAAGTATTCATGCCATGTCCCTGATATCTTGCCCCCTAAGTTGTGTCTTCCTCCTTGACTTTTTCCCCTGCTTTTGCAACATCTGGGAGCTTAGTTTTGGCATCTTTTGGTCCTTTGCACTGCACCTGATATAAACGCAGGCCATTTTCTTAGAGTCACTTAATTTCCCAAATTTTCTTTTTTTCTCCTCCAATTGCAATTCCTTTGATGTTGACTCCTTACCAGCGTGTTTTTAGGTCCTTCTTTTCTGTTTTGGCCTTCAGTGGGGATCAATTTTGGCAAGCTTTGCTGCATGTGCCTGCCCTTGGTGGCGTATGGCCTGCCTGCATTTTGATGGCTTTGACTTTGGGATAGATTTTTTCTTTTGTTTTTTTTTATTATTTTAAGTATTCATGCCATGTCCCTCATATCTTGCCCCCTAAGTTGTGTCTTCCTCCTTGACTTTTTCCCCCTGCTTTTGCAACATCTGTGAGCTTAGTTTTGGCATCTTTAGGTCCTTTGCAATGCAGCTGATTTCCTCACAGCCTTTTTTTTGAAGAGACTAAAATTCCGGATTTTCTGCTTTTTTCAATTGCATTTCATTTGAACCTATCTCCTTTCCAGAGTGTTTGTAAGCCTTTCTTTTGGGATTCGCAAGATTCCTTTTCCCTTCCCGAAAGGAAATTTCATTTCCTTTCCGGAAGGGAAAAGGAGTCTTGCGATTTCCATGGGGACGAATAGAGGAATCTTTGGTGCATGTCCCTGCACTTGATGGCAGGCCATGCCTTTTGATGTCTTTGACTTTGGGAAAGATTTTTTCTTTTTTTGGTTGTTTTCTGAAGTGTTCATGCCATGTCCCTCATATCTTGCCCCCTAAGTTGTGTCTTCCTCCTTGACATTTTCCCCTGCTTTTGCAACATCTGGGAGCTTAGTTTTGGCATCTTTTGGTCCTTTGCACTGCACCTGATATAAACCCAGGCCATTTTCTTAGAGTCACTAAATTTCCCAAATTTTCATTTTTTCTCCTCCAATTGCAATCCCTTTGATGTTGTCTCCTTACCAGCGTGTTTTTAGGTCCTTCTTTTCTGTTTTGGCCTTCAGTGGGGATCAATTTTGGCAAGCTTTGCTGCATGTTCCTGCCCTTTCTGGCGTATGGCCTGCCTGGATTTTGATGGCTTTGACTTTGGGAAAGATTTTTTCTTTTTTTGGTTGTTTTCTGAAGTGTTCATGCCATGTCCCTCATATCTTGCCCCCTAAGTTGTGTCTTCCTCCTTGACTTTTTCCCCTGCTTTTGCAACATCTGGGAGCTTAGTTTTGGCATCTTTTGGTCCTTTGCACTGCACCTGCTAAAACCCCAGGCCATTTTCTTAGAGTCACTAAATTTCCAAAATTTTCTTTTTTTCTCCTCCAATTGCAATCCCTTTGATGTTGACTCCTTTCCAGCGTGTTTTTAGGTCCTTGTTTTCTGTTTTGCCTTCAGGGGGATCAGTTTTGGCAAGCTTTGCTGCATCTGCCTGCCCTTGGTGGCGTATGGCCTGCCTGCATTTTGATGGCTTTGACTTTGGGAAAGATTTTTTCTTTTTTTTTTTTTTTAATTTTTTAAGTATTCATGCCATGTCCCTCATATCTTGCCCCCTAAGTTGTGTCTTCCTCCTTGACTTTTTCCCCTGCTTTTGCAACATCTGTGAGCTTAGTTTTGCCACCATTTGGTCCTTTGCACTGCACCTGCTAAAACCCCAGGCCACTTTCTAAGAGTCATTAAATTTCCCAAATTTTCTTTTTTTCTTATCCAATTGCAAATCCTTTTATGGTTTCTCCATTCCAGCGTGTTTGTAGGTCCTTCTTTTCTGTTTTGGCCTTCAGTGGGGATCAATTTTGGCAAGCTTTGCTGCATGTGCTTGCCCTTTCTGGCGTATGGCCTGCCTGCATTTTGATGGCTTTGAATTTGGGAAAGATTTTTTTCATTTTTTTTTTTTTTTTTTGTTTTAAGTATTCATGCCATGTCCCTCATATCTTGCCCCCTAAGTTGTGTCTTCCTCCTTGACTTTTTCCCCTGCTTTTGCAACATCTGGGAGCTTAGTTTTTGCATCTTTTGGTCCTTTGCACTGCACCTGATATAAACGCAGGCCATTTTCTTAGAGTCACTTAATTTCCCAAATTTTCTTTTTTTCTCCTCCAATTGCAATTCCTTTGATGTTGACTCCTTTCCAGCGTGTTTGTAGGTCCTTCTTTTCTGTTTTGGCCTTCAGTGGGGATCAATTTTGGCAAGCTTTGCTGCATGTGCCTGCCCTTGCTGGCGTATGGCCTGCCTGCATTTTGATGGCTTTGACTTTGGGAAAGATTTTTTCTTTTTTTTTTTTTGTTTCTTTTAAGTATTCATGCCATGTCCCTCATATCTTGCCCCCTAAGCTGTGTCTTCCTCCTTGACTTTTTCCCCTGCTTTTGCAACATCTGTGAGCTTAGTTTTGGCATCTTTTGGTCCTTTGCACTGCACCTGCTAAAAGCCCAGGCCACTTTCTAAGAGTCATTAAATTTCCCAAATTTTCTTTTTTTCTCCTCCAATTGCAATTCCTTTGATGTTGACTCCTTTCCAGCGTGTTTGTAGGTCCTTCTTTTCTGTTTTGGCCTTCAGTGGGGATCAATTTTGGCAAGCTTTGCTGCATGTGCCTGCCCTTGCTGGCGTATGGCCTGCCTGCATTTTGATGTCTTTGAATTTGGGAAAGATTTTTTTCGTTTTTTTTTTTTTTTGTTTTAAGTATTCATGCCATGTCCCTCATATCTTGCCCCCTAAGTTGTGTCTTCCTCCTTGACTTTTTCCCCTGCTTTTGCAACATCTGTGAGCTTAGTTTTGGCATCTTTGGGTCCTTTGCACTGCACCTGCTATAAGCCCAGGCCACTTTCTAAGAGTCATTAAATTTCCCAAATTTTCTTTTTTTCTCCTCCAATTGCAATTCCTTTGATGTTGACTCCTTTCCAGCGTGTTTGTAGGTCCTTCTTTTCTGTTTTGGCCTTCAGTGGGGATCAATTTTGGCAAGCTTTGCTGCATGTGCCTGCCCTTGCTGGCGTATGGCCTGCCTGCATTTTGATGGCTTTGACTTTGGGAAAGATTTTTTCTTTTTTTTTTTTTGTTTCTTTTAAGTATTCATGCCATGTCCCTCATATCTTGCTCCTTAAGCTGTGTCTTCCTCCTTGACTTTTTCCCCTGCTTTTGCAACATCTGTGAGCTTAGTTTTGGCATCTTTTGGTCCTTTGCACTGCACCTGCTAAAAGCCCAGGCCACTTTCTAAGAGTCATTAAATTTCCCAAATTTTCTTTTTTTCTCCTCCAATTGCAATTCCTTTGATGTTGACTCCTTTCCAGCGTGTTTGTAGGTCCTTCTTTTCTGTTTTGGCCTTCAGTGGGGATCAATTTTGGCAAGCTTTGCTGCATGTGCCTGCCCTTGGTGCCGAATGGCCTGCCTGCATTTTGATGGCTTTGACTTTGGGAAAGATTTTTTTTTTTTTTTTTTAATATTTTAAGTATTCATGCCATGTCCCTCATATCTTGCTCCCTAAGTTTTGTCTTCCTCCTTGACTTTTTCCCCTGCTTTTGCAACATCTGTGAGCTTAGTTTTGGCATCTTTTGGTCCTTTGCACTGCACCTGATATAAACGCAGGCCATTTTCTTAGAGTCACTTAATTTCCAAAATTTTCTTTTTTTCTCCTCCAATTGCAATTCCTTTGATGTTGACTCTTTACCAGCGTGTTTTTAGGTCCTTCTTTTCTGTTTTGGCCTTCAGTGGGGATCAATTTTGGCAAGCTTTGCTGCATGTGCCTGCCCTTGGTGGCGTATGTCCTGCCTGAATTTTGATGGCTTTGACTTTGGGAAAGATTTTTTCTTTTTTTTTTTTTTATTATTTTAAGTATTCATGCCATGTCCCTCATATCTTGCTCCTTAACCTGTGTCTTCCTCCTTGACTTTTTCCCCTGCTTTTGCAACATCTGTGAGCTTAGTTTTGGCATCTTTTGGTCCTTTGCCCTGCACCTGCTAAAACCCCAGGCCATTTTCGTAGAGTCACTAAATTTCCAAAATTTCTTTTTTTCTCCTCCAATTGCAATCCCTTTGATGTTGACTCCTTTCAAGCGTGTTTGCAGGTCCTTCTTTTCTGTTTTGCCTTCAGGGGGATCAGTTTTGGCAAGCTTTGCTGCATCTGCCTGCCCTTGGTGGCGTATGGCCTGCCTGCATTTTGATGGCTTTGACTTTGGGAAAGATTTTTTCTTTTTTTTTTTTTTAATATTTTAAGTATTCATGCCATGTCCCTGATATCTTGCCCCCTAAGTTGTGTCTTCCTCCTTGACTTTTTCCCCTGCTTTTGCAACATCTGGGAGCTTAGTTTTGGCATCTTTTGGTCCTTTGCACTGCACCTGATATAAACGCAGGCCATTTTCTTAGAGTCACTAAATTTCCCAAATTTTCTTTTTTTCTCCTCCAATTGCAATTCCTTTGATGTTGACTCCTTACCAGCGTGTTTTTAGGTCCTTCTTTTCTGTTTTGGCCTTCAGTGGGGATCAATTTTGGCAAGCTTTGCTGCATGTGCCTGCCCTTGGTGGCGTATTGCCTGCCTGCATATTGATGGCTTTGACTTTGGGAAAGATTTTTTCTTTTTTTTTTTTTTGTTTCTTTTAAGTATTCATGCCATGTCCCTCATATCTTGCTCCCTAAGTTGTGTCTTCCTCCTTGATTTTTTCCCCTGCTTTTGCAACATCTGTGAGCTTAGTTTTGCCATCTTTTGGTCCTTTGCACTGCACCTGATAAAACCCAAGGCCACTTTCTAAGAGTCATTAAATTTCCCAAATTTTCTTTTTTTCTCCTCCAATTGCAATTCCTTTGATGTTTACTCCTTTCCAGCGTGTTTGTAGGTCCTTCTTTTCTGTTTTGGCCTTCAGTGGGGATCAATTTTGGCAAACTTTGCTGCATGTGCCTGCCCTTTCTGGCGTATGGCCTGCCTGCATTTTGATGGCTTTGAATTTGGGAAAGATTTTTTTCATTTTTTTTTTTTTTTTTGTTTTAAGTGTTCATGCCATGTCCCTCATATCTTGCCCCCTAAGTTGTGTCTTCCTCCTTGACTTTTTCCCCTGCTTTTGCAACATCTGGGAGCTTAGTTTTGGCATCTGTTGGTCCTTTGCCCTGCACCTGCTAAAAGCCCATGCCACTTTCTAAGAGTCATTAAATTTCCCAAATTTTCTTTTTTTCTCCTCCAATTGCAATTCCTTTGATGTTGACTCCTTTCCAGCGTGTTTTTAGGTCCTTCTTTTCTGTTTTGGCCTTCAGTGGGGATCAATTTTGGCAAGCTTTGCTGCATGTGCCTGCCCTTGGTGGCGTATGGCCTGCCTGCATTTTGATGGCTTTGACTTTGGGAAAGATTTTTTCTTTTGTTTTTTTTTATTATTTTAAGTATTCATGCCATGTCCCTCATAACTTGCCCCCTAAGTTTTGTCTTCCTCCTTGACTTTTTCCCCTGCTTTTGCAACATCTGTGAGCTTAGTTTTGGCATCTTTTGGTCCTTTGCAATGCAGCTGATTTCCTCACAGCCTTTTTTTTGAAGAGACTAAAATTCCGGATTTTCTGCTTTTTTCAATTGCATTTCATTTGAACCTATCTCCTTTCCAGAGTGTTTGTAAGCCTATCTTTTGGGATTCGCAAGATTCCTTTTCCCTTCCCGAAAGGAAATTTCATTTCCTTTCCGGAAGGGAAAAGGAGTCTTGCGATTTCCATGGGGACCAATAGAGGAATCTTTGGTGCATGTCCCTGCACTTGATGGCAGGCCATGCCTTTTGATGTCTTTGACTTTGGGAAAGATTTTTTCTTTTTTTGGTTGTTTTCTGAAGTGTTCATGCCATGTCCCTCATATCTTGCCCCCTAAGTTGTGTCTTCCTCCTTGACTTTTTCCCCTGCTTTTGCAACATCTGGGAGCTTAGTATTCGCATCTTTTGGTCCTTTGCACTGCACCTGATATAAACGCAGGCCATTTTCTTAGAGTCACTAAATTTCCCAAATTTTCATTTTTTCTCCTCCAATTGCAATCCCTTTGATGTTGTCTCCTTACCAGCGTGTTTTTAGGTCCTTCTTTTCTGTTTTGGCCTTCAGTGGGGATCAATTTTGGCAAGCTTTGCTGCATCTGCCTGCCCTTTCTGGCGTATGGCCTGCCTGGATTTTGATGGCTTTGACTTTGGGAAAGATTTTTTCTTTTTTTTTTTTTTTAATTTTTTAAGTATTCATGCCATGTCCCTCATATCTTGCCCCCTAAGTTGTGTCTTCCTCCTTGACTTTTTCCCCTGCTTTTGCAACATCTGTGAGCTTAGTTTTGCCACCATTTGGTCCTTTGCACTGCACCTGCTAAAACCCCAGGCCACTTTCTAAGAGTCATTAAATTTCCCAAATTTTCTTTTTTTCTTATCCAATTGCAAATCCTTTTATGGTTTCTCCATTCCAGCGTGTTTGTAGGTCCTTCTTTTCTGTTTTGGCCTTCAGTGGGGATCAATTTTGGCAAGCTTTGCTGCATGTGCTTGCCCTTTCTGGCGTATGGCCTGCCTGCATTTTGATGGCTTTGAATTTGGGAAAGATTTTTTTCATTTTTTTTTTTTTTTTTGTTTTAAGTATTCATGCCATGTCCCTCAAATCTTGCCCCCTAAGTTGTGTCTTCCTCCTTGACTTTTTCCCCTGCTTTTGCAACATCTGGGAGCTTAGTTTTTGCATCTTTTGGTCCTTTGCACTGCACCTGATATAAACGCAGGCCATTTTCTTAGAGTCACTTAATTTCCCAAATTTTCTTTTTTTCTCCTCCAATTGCAATTCCTTTGATGTTGACTCCTTTCCAGCGTGTTTGTAGGTCCTTCTTTTCTGTTTTGGCCTTCAGTGGGGATCAATTTTGGCAAGCTTTGCTGCATGTGCCTGCCCTTGCTGGCGTATGGCCTGCCTGCATTTTGATGGCTTTGACTTTGGGAAAGATTTTTTCTTTTTTTTTTTTTGTTTCTTTTAAGTATTCATGCCATGTCCCTCATATCTTGCTCCTTAAGCTGTGTCTTCCTCCTTGACTTTTTCCCCTGCTTTTGCAACATCTGTGAGCTTAGTTTTGGCATCTTTTGGTCCTTTGCACTGCACCTGCTAAAAGCCCAGGCCACTTTCTAAGAGTCATTAAATTTCCCAAATTTTCTTTTTTTCTCCTCCAATTGCAATTCCTTTGATGTTGACTCCTTTCCAGCGTGTTTGTAGGTCCTTCTTTTCTGTTTTGGCCTTCAGTGGGGATCAATTTTGGCAAGCTTTGCTGCATGTGCCTGCCCTTGCTGGCGTATGGCCTGCCTGCATTTTGATGTCTTTGAATTTGGGAAAGATTTTTTTCGTTTTTTTTTTTTTTTTGTTTTAAGTATTCATGCCATGTCCCTCATATCTTGCCCCCTAAGTTGTGTCTTCCTCCTTGACTTTTTCCCCTGCTTTTGCAACATCTGGGAGCTTAGTTTTTGCATCTTTTGGTCCTTTGCACTGCACCTGATATAAACGCAGGCCATTTTCTTAGAGTCACTTAATTTCCCAAATTTTCTTTTTTTCTCCTCCAATTGCAATTCCTTTGATGTTGACTCCTTTCCAGCGTGTTTGTAGGTCCTTCTTTTCTGTTTTGGCCTTCAGTGGGGATCAATTTTGGCAAGCTTTGCTGCATGTGCCTGCCCTTGCTGGCGTATGGCCTGCCTGCATTTTGATGGCTTTGACTTTGGGAAAGATTTTTTCTTTTTTTTTTTTTGTTTCTTTTAAGTATTCATGCCATGTCCCTCATATCTTGCTCCTTAAGCTGTGTCTTCCTCCTTGACTTTTTCCCCTGCTTTTGCAACATCTGTGAGCTTAGTTTTGGCATCTTTTGGTCCTTTGCACTGCACCTGCTAAAAGCCCAGGCCACTTTCTAAGAGTCATTAAATTTCCCAAATTTTCTTTTTTTCTCCTCCAATTGCAATTCCTTTGATGTTGACTCCTTTCCAGCGTGTTTGTAGGTCCTTCTTTTCTGTTTTGGCCTTCAGTGGGGATCAATTTTGGCAAGCTTTGCTGCATGTGCCTGCCCTTGCTGGCGTATGGCCTGCCTGCATTTTGATGTCTTTGAATTTGGGAAAGATTTTTTTCGTTTTTTTTTTTTTTTTGTTTTAAGTATTCATGCCATGTCCCTCATATCTTGCCCCCTAAGTTGTGTCTTCCTCCTTGACTTTTTCCCCTGCTTTTGCAACATCTGGGAGCTTAGTTTTGGCATCTTTTGGTCCTTTGCACTGCACCTGCTATAAGCCCAGGCCACTTTCTAAGAGTCATTAAATTTCCCAAATTTTCTTTTTTTCTCCTCCAATTGCAATTCCTTTGATGTTGACTCCTTTCCAGCGTGTTTGTAGGTCCTTCTTTTCTGTTTTGGCCTTCAGTGGGGATCAATTTTGGCAAGCTTTGCTGCATGTGCCTGCCCTTGCTGGCGTATGGCCTGCCTGCATTTTGATGGCTTTGACTTTGGGAAAGATTTTTTCTTTTTTTTTTTTTGTTTCTTTTAAGTATTCATGCCATGTCCCTCATATCTTGCTCCTTAAGCTGTGTCTTCCTCCTTGACTTTTTCCCCTGCTTTTGCAACATCTGTGAGCTTAGTTTTGGCATCTTTTGGTCCTTTGCACTGCACCTGCTAAAAGCCCAGGCCACTTTCTAAGAGTCATTAAATTTCCCAAATTTTCTTTTTTTCTCCTCCAATTGCAATTCCTTTGATGTTGACTCCTTTCCAGCGTGTTTGTAGGTCCTTCTTTTCTGTTTTGGCCTTCAGTGGGGATCAATTTTGGCAAGCTTTGCTGCATGTGCCTGCCCTTGGTGCCGAATGGCCTGCCTGCATTTTGATGGCTTTGACTTTGGGAAAGATTTTTTTTTTTTTTTTTTTAATATTTTAAGTATTCATGCCATGTCCCTCATATCTTGCTCCCTAAGTTTTGTCTTCCTCCTTGACTTTTTCCCCTGCTTTTGCAACATCTGTGAGCTTAGTTTTGGCATCTTTTGGTCCTTTGCACTGCACCTGATATAAACGCAGGCCATTTTCTTAGAGTCACTTAATTTCCAAAATTTTCTTTTTTTCTCCTCCAATTGCAATTCCTTTGATGTTGACTCTTTACCAGCGTGTTTTTAGGTCCTTCTTTTCTGTTTTGGCCTTCAGTGGGGATCAATTTTGGCAAGCTTTGCTGCATGTGCCTGCCCTTGGTGGCGTATGTCCTGCCTGAATTTTGATGGCTTTGACTTTGGGAAAGATTTTTTCTTTTTTTTTTTTTTTATTATTTTAAGTATTCATGCCATGTCCCTCATATCTTGCTCCTTAACCTGTGTCTTCCTCCTTGACTTTTTCCCCTGCTTTTGCAACATCTGTGAGCTTAGTTTTGGCATCTTTTGGTCCTTTGCCCTGCACCTGCTAAAACCCCAGGCCATTTTCGTAGAGTCACTAAATTTCCAAAATTTCTTTTTTTCTCCTCCAATTGCAATCCCTTTGATGTTGACTCCTTTCAAGCGTGTTTGCAGGTCCTTCTTTTCTGTTTTGCCTTCAGGGGGATCAGTTTTGGCAAGCTTTGCTGCATCTGCCTGCCCTTGGTGGCGTATGGCCTGCCTGCATTTTGATGGCTTTGACTTTGGGAAAGATTTTTTCTTTTTTTTTTTTTTAATATTTTAAGTATTCATGCCATGTCCCTGATATCTTGCCCCCTAAGTTGTGTCTTCCTCCTTGACTTTTTCCCCTGCTTTTGCAACATCTGGGAGCTTAGTTTTGGCATCTTTTGGTCCTTTGCACTGCACCTGATATAAACGCAGGCCATTTTCTTAGAGTCACTAAATTTCCCAAATTTTCTTTTTTTCTCCTCCAATTGCAATTCCTTTGATGTTGACTCCTTACCAGCGTGTTTTTAGGTCCTTCTTTTCTGTTTTGGCCTTCAGTGGGGATCAATTTTGGCAAGCTTTGCTGCATGTGCCTGCCCTTGGTGGCGTATTGCCTGCCTGCATATTGATGGCTTTGACTTTGGGAAAGATTTTTTCTTTTTTTTTTTTTTGTTTCTTTTAAGTATTCATGCCATGTCCCTCATATCTTGCTCCTTAAGCTGTGTCTTCTTCCTTGATTTTTTCCCCTGCTTTTGCAACATCTGTGAGCTTAGTTTTGCCATCTTTTGGTCCTTTGCACTGCACCTGATAAAACCCAAGGCCACTTTCTAAGAGTCACTTAATTTCCCAAATTTTCTTTTTTTTCTCCTCCAATTGCAATTCCTTTGATGTTGACTCCTTTCCAGCGTGTTTGTAGGTCCTTCTTTTCTGTTTTGGCCTTCAGTGGGGATCAATTTTGGCAAACTTTGCTGCATGTGCCTGCCCTTTCTGGCGTATGGCCTGCCTGCATTTTGATGGCTTTGAATTTGGGAAAGATTTTTTTCATTTTTTTTTTTTTTTTTGTTTTAAGTGTTCATGCCATGTCCCTCATATCTTGCCCCCTAAGTTGTGTCTTCCTCCTTGACTTTTTCCCCTGCTTTTGCAACATCTGGGAGCTTAGTTTTGGCATCTGTTGGTCCTTTGCCCTGCACCTGCTAAAAGCCCATGCCACTTTCTAAGAGTCATTAAATTTCCCAAATTTTCTTTTTTTCTCCTCCAATTGCAATTCCTTTGATGTTGACTCCTTTCCAGCGTGTTTTTAGGTCCTTCTTTTCTGTTTTGGCCTTCAGTGGGGATCAATTTTGGCAAGCTTTGCTGCATGTGCCTGCCCTTGGTGGCGTATGGCCTGCCTGCATTTTGATGGCTTTGACTTTGGGAAAGATTTTTTCTTTTGTTTTTTTTTATTATTTTAAGTATTCATGCCATGTCCCTCATAACTTGCCCCCTAAGTTGTGTCTTCCTCCTTGACTTTTTCCCCTGCTTTTGCAACATCTGTGAGCTTAGTTTTGGCATCTTTTGGTCCTTTGCAATGCAGCTGATTTCCTCACAGCCTTTTTTTTGAAGAGACTAAAATTCCGGATTTTCTGCTTTTTTCAATTGCATTTCATTTGAACCTATCTCCTTTCCAGAGTGTTTGTAAGCCTATCTTTTGGGATTCGCAAGATTCCTTTTCCCTTCCCGAAAGGAAATTTCATTTCCTTTCCGGAAGGGAAAAGGAGTCTTGCGATTTCCATGGGGACCAATAGAGGAATCTTTGGTGCATGTCCCTGCACTTGATGGCAGGCCATGCCTTTTGATGTCTTTGACTTTGGGAAAGATTTTTTCTTTTTTTGGTTGTTTTCTGAAGTGTTCATGCCATGTCCCTCATATCTTGCCCCCTAAGTTGTGTCTTCCTCCTTGACTTTTTCCCCTGCTTTTGCAACATCTGGGAGCTTAGTATTCGCATCTTTTGGTCCTTTGCACTGCACCTGATATAAACGCAGGCCATTTTCTTAGAGTCACTAAATTTCCCAAATTTTCTTTTTTTCTCCTCCAATTGCTATCCCATTGATGTTGTCTCCTTACCAGCGTGTTTTTAGGTCCTTCTTTTCTGTTTTGGCCTTCAGTGGGGATCAATTTTGGCAAGCTTTGCTGCATGTGCCTGCCCTTTCTGGCGTATGGCCTGCCTGGATTTTGATGGCTTGGACTTTGGGAAAGATTTTTTCTTTTTTTTTTTTTTTAATTTTTTAAGTATTCATGCCATGTCCCTCATATCTTGCCCCCTAAGTTGTGTCTTCCTCCTTGACTTTTTCCCCTGCTTTTGCAACATCTGGGAGCTTAGTTTTGGCATCTTTTGGTCCTTTGCAATGCACCTGCTAAAAGCCCAGGGCACTTTCTAAGAGTCATTAAATTTCCCAAATTTTCTTTTTTTCTCCTCCAATTGCAATTCCTTTGATGTTGACTCCTTTCCAGCGTGTTTGTAGGTCCTTCTTTTCTGTTTTGGCCTTCAGTGGGGATCAATTTTGGCAAGCTTTGCTGCATGTGCCTGCCCTTTCTGGCGTATGGCCTGCCTGCATTTTGATGGCTTTGACTTTGGGAAAGATTTTTTCTTTTGTTTTTTTTTATTATTTTAAATATTCATGCCATGTCCCTCATATCTTGCCCCCTAAGTTGTGTCTTCCTCCTTGACTTTTTCCCCTGCTTTTGCAACATCTGTGAGCTTAGTTTTGGCACCTTTTGGTCCTTTGCAATGCAGCTGATTTCCTCACAGCCTATTTTTTGAAGAGACTAAAATTCCCAATTTTCTGCTTTTTTCAATTGCATTTAATTTGAACCTATCTCCTTTCCAGAGTGTTTGTAAGCCTATCTTTTGGGATTCGCAAGATTCCTTTTCCCTTCCCGAAAGGAAATTTCATTTCCTTTTGGGAAGGGAAAAGGAATCTTGCGATTTCAATGGGGACCAATAGAGGAATCTTTGGTGCATGTCCCTGCACTTGATGGCAGGCCATGCCTTTTGATGTCTTTGACTTTGGGAAAGATTTTTTTCTTTTTTTTGGTTGTTTTCTGAAGTGTTCATGCCATGTCCCTCATATCTTGCCCCCTAAGTTGTGTCTTCCTCCTTGACTTTTTCCCCTTCTTTTGCAACATCTGTGAGCTTAGTTTTGGCATCTTTTGGTCCTTTGCTCTGCACCTGCCTAAACCCCAGGCCACTTTCTAAGAGTCACTAAATTTCCCAAATTTTTCTTTTTTTCTCCTCCAATTGCAATTCCTTTGATGTTGACTCCTTTCCCTGCGTGTTTGTAGGTCCTTCTTTTCTGTTTTGCCTTCAGTGGGGATCAGTTTTGTCAAGCTTTGCTGCATGTACCTGCCCTTGGTGGCGTATGGCCTGCCTGCATTTTGATGGCTTTGACTTTGGGAAAGATTTTTTCTTTTTTTTTTTTTTTTTATTTTAAGTATTCATGCCATGTCCCTCATATCTTGCCCCCTAAGTTGTGTCTTCCTCCTTGACTTTTTCCCCTGCTTTTGCAACATCTGGGAGCTTAGTTTTGGCATCTTTTGGTCCTTTGCACTGCACCTGCTAAAACCCCAGGCCATTTTCTTAGAGTCACTAAATTTCCAAAATTTTCTTTTTTTCTCCTCCAATTGCAATCCCTTTGATGTTGACTCCTTTCCAGCGTGTTTTTAGGTCCTTGTTTTCTGTTTTGCCTTCAGGGGGATCAGTTTTGGCAAGCTTTGCTGCATCTGCCTGCCCTTGGTGGCGTATGGCCTGCCTGCATTTTGATGGCTTTGACTTTGGGAAAGATTTTTTCTTTTTTTTTTTTTTAATATTTTAAGTATTCATGCCATGTCCCTGATATCTTGCCCCCTAAGTTGTGTCTTCCTCCTTGACTTTTTCCCCTGCTTTTGCAACATCTGGGAGCTTAGTTTTGGCATCTTTTGGTCCTTTGCACTGCACCTGATATAAACGCAGGCCATTTTCTTAGAGTCACTTAATTTCCCAAATTTTCTTTTTTTCTCCTCCAATTGCAATTCCTTTGATGTTGACTCCTTACCAGCGTGTTTTTAGGTCCTTCTTTTCTGTTTTGGCCTTCAGTGGGGATCAATTTTGGCAAGCTTTGCTGCATGTGCCTGCCCTTGGTGGCGTATGGCCTGCCTGCATTTTGATGGCTTTGACTTTGGGATAGATTTTTTCTTTTGTTTTTTTTTTTATTTTAAGTATTCATGCCATGTCCCTCATATCTTGCCCCCTAAGTTGTGTCTTCCTCCTTGACTTTTTCCCCTGCTTTTGCAACATCTGGGAGCTTAGTTTTGGCATCTTTTGGTCCTTTGCACTGCACCTGCTAAAACCCCAGGCCATTTTCTTAGAGTCACTAAATTTCCAAAATTTTCTTTTTTTCTCCTCCAATTGCAATCCCTTTGATGTTGACTCCTTTCCAGCGTGTTTTTAGGTCCTTGTTTTCTGTTTTGCCTTCAGGGGGATCAGTTTTGGCAAGCTTTGCTGCATCTGCCTGCCCTTGGTGGCGTATGGCCTGCCTGCATTTTGATGGCTTTGACTTTGGGAAAGATTTTTTCTTTTTTTTTTTTTTAATATTTTAAGTATTCATGCCATGTCCCTGATATCTTGCCCCCTAAGTTGTGTCTTCCTCCTTGACTTTTTCCCCTGCTTTTGCAACATCTGGGAGCTTAGTTTTGGCATCTTTTGGTCCTTTGCACTGCACCTGATATAAACGCAGGCCATTTTCTTAGAGTCACTTAATTTCCCAAATTTTCTTTTTTTCTCCTCCAATTGCAATTCCTTTGATGTTGACTCCTTACCAGCGTGTTTTTAGGTCCTTCTTTTCTGTTTTGGCCTTCAGTGGGGATCAATTTTGGCAAGCTTTGCTGCATGTGCCTGCCCTTGGTGGCGTATGGCCTGCCTGCATTTTGATGGCTTTGACTTTGGGATAGATTTTTTCTTTTGTTTTTTTTTATTATTTTAAGTATTCATGCCATGTCCCTCATATCTTGCCCCCTAAGTTGTGTCTTCCTCCTTGACTTTTTCCCCTGCTTTTGCAACATCTGTGAGCTTAGTTTTGGCATCTTTATGTCCTTTGCAATGCAGCTGATTTCCTCACAGCCTTTTTTTTGAAGAGACTAAAATTCCGGATTTTCTGCTTTTTTCAATTGCATTTCATTTGAACCTATCTCCTTTCCAGAGTGTTTGTAAGCCTTTCTTTTGGGATTCGCAAGATTCCTTTTCCCTTCCCGAAAGGAAATTTCATTTCCTTTCCGGAAGGGAAAAGGAGTCTTGCGATTTCCATGGGGACCAATAGAGGAATCTTTGGTGCATGTCCCTGCACTTGATGGCAGGCCATGCCTTTTGATGTCTTTGACTTTGGGAAAGATTTTTTCTTTTTTTGGTTGTTTTCTGAAGTGTTCATGCCATGTCCCTCATATCTTGCCCCCTAAGTTGTGTCTTCCTCCTTGACATTTTCCCCTGCTTTTGCAACATCTGGGAGCTTAGTTTTGGCATCTTTTGGTCCTTTGCACTGCACCTGATATAAACCCAGGCCATTTTCTTAGAGTCACTAAATTTCCCAAAGTTTCATTTTTTCTCCTCCAATTGCAATCCCTTTGATGTTGTCTCCTTACCAGCGTGTTTTTAGGTCCTTCTTTTCTGTTTTGGCCTTCAGTGGGGATCAATTTTGGCAAGCTTTGCTGCATGTTCCTGCCCTTTCTGGCGTATGGCCTGCCTGGATTTTGATGGCTTTGACTTTGGGAAAGATTTTTTCTTTTTTTGGTTGTTTTCTGAAGTGTTCATGCCATGTCCCTCATATCTTGCCCCCTAAGTTGTGTCTTCCTCCTTGACTTTTTCCCCTGCTTTTGCAACATCTGTGAGCTTAGTTTTGGCATCTTTTGGTCCTTTGCCCTGCACCTGCTAAAACCCCAGGCCATTTTCGTAGAGTCACTAAATTTCCAAAATTTCTTTTTTTCTCCTCCAATTGCAATCCCTTTGATGTTGACTCCTTTCAAGCGTGTTTGCAGGTCCTTCTTTTCTGTTTTGCCTTCAGGGGGATCAGTTTTGGCAAGCTTTGCTGCATCTGCCTGCCCTTGGTGGCGTATGGCCTGCCTGCATTTTGATGGCTTTGACTTTGGGAAAGATTTTTTCTTTTTTTTTTTTTTAATATTTTAAGTATTCATGCCATGTCCCCTGATATCTTGCCCCCTAAGTTGTGTCTTCCTCCTTGACTTTTTCCCCTGCTTTTGCAACATCTGGGAGCTTAGTTTTGGCATCTTTTGGTCCTTTGCACTGCACCTGATATAAACGCAGGCCATTTTCTTAGAGTCACTAAATTTCCCAAATTTTCTTTTTTTCTCCTCCAATTGCAATTCCTTTGATGTTGACTCCTTACCAGCGTGTTTTTAGGTCCTTCTTTTCTGTTTTGGCCTTCAGTGGGGATCAATTTTGGCAAGCTTTGCTGCATGTGCCTGCCCTTGGTGGCGTATTGCCTGCCTGCATATTGATGGCTTTGACTTTGGGAAAGATTTTTTCTTTTTTTTTTTTTTGTTTCTTTTAAGTATTCATGCCATGTCCCTCATATCTTGCTCCTTAAGCTGTGTCTTCCTCCTTGATTTTTTCCCCTGCTTTTGCAACATCTGTGAGCTTAGTTTTGCCATCTTTTGGTCCTTTGCACTGCACCTGATAAAACCCAAGGCCACTTTCTAAGAGTCACTTAATTTCCCAAATTTTCTTTTTTTCTCCTCCAATTGCAATTCCTTTGATGTTGACTCCTTTCCAGCGTGTTTGTAGGTCCTTCTTTTCTGTTTTGGCCTTCAGTGGGGATCAATTTTGGCAAACTTTGCTGCATGTGCCTGCCCTTTCTGGCGTATGGCCTGCCTGCATTTTGATGGCTTTGAATTTGGGAAAGATTTTTTTCATTTTTTTTTTTTTTTTTGTTTTAAGTGTTCATGCCATGTCCCTCATATCTTGCCCCCTAAGTTGTGTCTTCCTCCTTGACTTTTTCCCCTGCTTTTGCAACATCTGGGAGCTTAGTTTTGGCATCTGTTGGTCCTTTGCCCTGCACCTGCTAAAAGCCCATGCCACTTTCTAAGAGTCATTAAATTTCCCAAATTTTCTTTTTTTCTCCTCCAATTGCAATTCCTTTGATGTTGACTCCTTTCCAGCGTGTTTTTTAGGTCCTTCTTTTCTGTTTTGGCCTTCAGTGGGGATCAATTTTGGCAAGCTTTGCTGCATGTGCCTGCCCTTGGTGGCGTATGGCCTGCCTGCATTTTGATGGCTTTGACTTTGGGAAAGATTTTTTCTTTTGTTTTTTTTTATTATTTTAAGTATTCATGCCATGTCCCTCATAACTTGCCCCCTAAGTTGTGTCTTCCTCCTTGACTTTTTCCCCTGCTTTTGCAACATCTGTGAGCTTAGTTTTGGCATCTTTTGGTCCTTTGCAATGCAGCTGATTTCCTCACAGCCTTTTTTTTGAAGAGACTAAAATTCCGGATTTTCTGCTTTTTTCAATTGCATTTCATTTGAACCTATCTCCTTTCCAGAGTGTTTGTAAGCCTATCTTTTGGGATTCGCAAGATTCCTTTTCCCTTCCCGAAAGGAAATTTCATTTCCTTTCCGGAAGGGAAAAGGAGTCTTGCGATTTCCATGGGGACCAATAGAGGAATCTTTGGTGCATGTCCCTGCACTTCATGGCAGGCCATGCCTTTTGATGTCTTTGACTTTGGGAAAGATTTTTTCTTTTTTTGGTTGTTTTCTGAAGTGTTCATGCCATGTCCCTCATATCTTGCCCCCTAAGTTGTGTCTTCCTCCTTGACTTTTTCCCCTGCTTTTGCAACATCTGGGAGCTTAGTATTCGCATCTTTTGGTCCTTTGCACTGCACCTGATATAAACGCAGGCCATTTTCTTAGAGTCACTAAATTTCCCAAATTTTCTTTTTTTCTCCTCCAATTGCTATCCCATTGATGTTGTCTCCTTACCAGCGTGTTTTTAGGTCCTTCTTTTCTGTTTTGGCCTTCAGTGGGGATCAATTTTGGCAAGCTTTGCTGCATGTGCCTGCCCTTTCTGGCGTATGGCCTGCCTGGATTTTGATGGCTTGGACTTTGGGAAAGATTTTTTCTTTTTTTTTTTTTTTTAATTTTTAAGTATTCATGCCATGTCCCTCATATCTTGCCCCCTAAGTTGTGTCTTCCTCCTTGACTTTTTCCCCCTGCTTTTGCAACATCTGGGAGCTTAGTTTTGGCATCTTTTGGTCCTTTGCAATGCACCTGCTAAAAGCCCAGGGCACTTTCTAAGAGTCATTAAATTTCCCAAATTTTCTTTTTTTCTCCTCCAATTGCAATTCCTTGATGTTGACTCCTTTCCAGCGTGTTTGTAGGTCCTTCTTTTCTGTTTTGGCCTTCAGTGGGGATCAATTTTGGCAAGCTTTGCTGCATGTGCCTGCCCTTGGTGGCGTATGGCCTGCCTGCATTTTGATGGCTTTGACTTTGGGAAAGATTTTTTCTTTTGTTTTTTTTTATTATTTTAAATATTCATGCCATGTCCCTCATTCTTGCCCCCTAAGTTGTGTCTTCCTCCTTGACTTTTTCCCCTGCTTTTGCAACATCTGTGAGCTTAGTTTTGGCACCTTTTGGTCCTTTGCAATGCAGCTGATTTCCTCACAGCCTATTTTTTGAAGAGACTAAAATTCCCAATTTTCTGCTTTTTTTCAATTGCATTTAATTTGAACCTATCTCCTTTCCAGAGTGTTTGTAAGCCTATCTTTTGGGATTCGCAAGATTCCTTTTCCCTTCCCGAAAGGAAATTTCATTTCCTTTTGGGAAGGGAAAAGGAATCTTGCGATTTCAATGGGGACCAATAGAGGAATCTTTGGTGCATGTCCCTGCACTTGATGGCAGGCCATGCCTTTTGATGTCTTTGACTTTGGGAAAGATTTTTTTCTTTTTTTGGTTGTTTTCTGAAGTGTTCATGCCATGTCCCTCATATCTTGCCCCCTAAGTTGTGTCTTCCTCCTTGACTTTTTCCCCTGCTTTTGCAACATCTGGGAGCTTAGTTTTGGCATCTTTTGGTCCTTTGCACTGCACCTGATATAAACGCAGGCCATTTTCTTAGAGTCACTTAATTTCCCAAATTTTCTTTTTTTCTCCTCCAATTGCAATTCCTTTGATGTTGACTCCTTACCAGCGTGTTTTTAGGTCCTTCTTTTCTGTTTTTGGCCTTCAGTGGGGATCAATTTTGGCAAGCTTTGCTGCATGTGCCTGCCCTTGGTGGCGTATGGCCCTGCCTGCATTTTGATGGCTTTGACTTTGGGATAGATTTTTTCTTTTGTTTTTTTTTTTATTTTAAGTATTCATGCCATGTCCCTCATATCTTGCCCCCCTAAGTTGTGTCTTCCTCCTTGACTTTTTCCCCTGCTTTTGCAACATCTGGGAGCTTAGTTTTGGCATCTTTTGGTCCTTTGCACTGCACCTGCTAAAAACCCCAGGCCATTTTCTTAGAGTCACTAAATTTCCAAAATTTTCTTTTTTTCTCCTCCAATTGCAATCCCTTTGATGTTGACTCCTTTCCAGCGTGTTTTTAGGTCCTTGTTTTCTGTTTTGCCTTCAGGGGGATCAGTTTTGGCAAGCTTTGCTGCATCTGCCTGCCCTTGGTGGCGTATGGCCTGCCTGCATTTTGATGGCTTTGACTTTGGGAAAGATTTTTTCTTTTTTTTTTTTTTAATATTTTAAGTATTCATGCCATGTCCCTGATATCTTGCCCCCTAAGTTGTGTCTTCCTCCTTGACTTTTTCCCCTGCTTTTGCAACATCTGGGAGCTTAGTTTTGGCATCTTTTGGTCCTTTGCACTGCACCTGATATAAACGCAGGCCATTTTCTTAGAGTCACTTAATTTCCCAAATTTTCTTTTTTTTCTCCTCCAATTGCAATTCCTTTGATGTTGACTCCTTACCAGCGTGTTTTTAGGTCCTTCTTTTCTGTTTTGGCCTTCAGTGGGGATCAATTTTGGCAAGCTTTGCTGCATGTGCCTGCCCTTGGTGGCGTATGGCCTGCCTGCATTTTGATGGCTTTGACTTTGGGATAGATTTTTTCTTTTGTTTTTTTTTTTTATTTTAAGTATTCATGCCATGTCCCTCATATCTTGCCCCCTAAGTTGTGTCTTCCTCCTTGACTTTTTCCCCTGCTTTTGCAACATCTGGGAGCTTAGTTTTGGCATCTTTTGGTCCTTTGCACTGCACCTGCTAAAACCCCAGGCCATTTTCTTAGAGTCACTAAATTTCCAAAATTTTCTTTTTTTCTCCTCCAATTGCAATCCCTTTGATGTTGACTCCTTTCCAGCGTGTTTTTAGGTCCTTGTTTTCTGTTTTGCCTTCAGGGGGATCAGTTTTGGCAAGCTTTGCTGCATCTGCCTGCCCTTGGTGGCGTATGGCCTGCCTGCATTTTGATGGCTTTGACTTTGGGAAAGATTTTTTCTTTTTTTTTTTTTTAATATTTTAAGTATTCATGCCATGTCCCTGATATCTTGCCCCCTAAGTTGTGTCTTCCTCCTTGACTTTTTCCCCTGCTTTTGCAACATCTGGGAGCTTAGTTTTGGCATCTTTTGGTCCTTTGCACTGCACCTGATATAAACGCAGGCCATTTTCTTAGAGTCACTTAATTTCCCAAATTTTCTTTTTTTCTCCTCCAATTGCAATTCCTTTGATGTTGACTCCTTACCAGCGTGTTTTTAGGTCCTTCTTTTCTGTTTTGGCCTTCAGTGGGGATCAATTTTGGCAAGCTTTGCTGCATGTGCCTGCCCTTGGTGGCGTATGGCCTGCCTGCATTTTGATGGCTTTGACTTTGGGATAGATTTTTTCTTTTGTTTTTTTTTATTATTTTAAGTATTCATGCCATGTCCCTCATATCTTGCCCCCTAAGTTGTGTCTTCCTCCTTGACTTTTTCCCCTGCTTTTGCAACATCTGTGAGCTTAGTTTTGGCATCTTTATGTCCTTTGCAATGCAGCTGATTTCCTCACAGCCTTTTTTTTGAAGAGACTAAAATTCCGGATTTTCTGCTTTTTTCAATTGCATTTCATTTGAACCTATCTCCTTTCCAGAGTGTTTGTAAGCCTTTCTTTTGGGATTCGCAAGATTCCTTTTCCCTTCCCGAAAGGAAATTTCATTTCCTTTCCGGAAGGGAAAAGGAGTCTTGCGATTTCCATGGGGACCAATAGAGGAATCTTTGGTGCATGTCCCTGCACTTGATGGCAGGCCATGCCTTTTGATGTCTTTGACTTTGGGAAAGATTTTTTCTTTTTTTGGTTGTTTTCTGAAGTGTTCATGCCATGTCCCTCATATCTTGCCCCCTAAGTTGTGTCTTCCTCCTTGACATTTTCCCCTGCTTTTGCAACATCTGGGAGCTTAGTTTTGGCATCTTTTGGTCCTTTGCACTGCACCTGATATAAACCCAGGCCATTTTCTTAGAGTCACTAAATTTCCCAAAGTTTCATTTTTTCTCCTCCAATTGCAATCCCTTTGATGTTGTCTCCTTACCAGCGTGTTTTTTAGGTCCTTCTTTTCTGTTTTTGGCCTTCAGTGGGGATCAATTTTGGCAAGCTTTGCTGCATGTTCCTGCCCTTTCTGGCGTATGGCCTGCCTGGATTTTGATGGCTTTGACTTTGGGAAAGATTTTTTCTTTTTTTGGTTGTTTTCTGAAGTGTTCATGCCATGTCCCTCATATCTTGCCCCCTAAGTTGTGTCTTCCTCCTTGACTTTTTCCCCTGCTTTTGCAACATCTGTGAGCTTAGTTTTGGCATCTTTTGGTCCTTTGCCCTGCACCTGCTAAAACCCCAGGCCATTTTCGTAGAGTCACTAAATTTCCAAAATTTCTTTTTTTCTCCTCCAATTGCAATCCCTTTGATGTTGACTCCTTTCAAGCGTGTTTGCAGGTCCTTCTTTTCTGTTTTTGCCTTCAGGGGGGATCAGTTTTGGCAAGCTTTGCTGCATCTGCCTGCCCTTGGTGGCGTATGGCCTGCCTGCATTTTGATGGCTTTGACTTTGGGAAAGATTTTTTCTTTTTTTTTTTTTTTAATATTTTAAGTATTCATGCCATGTCCCTGATATCTTGCCCCCTAAGTTGTGTCTTCCTCCTTGACTTTTTCCCCTGCTTTTGCAACATCTGGGAGCTTAGTTTTGGCATCTTTTGGTCCTTTGCACTGCACCTGATATAAACGCAGGCCATTTTTCTTAGAGTCACTAAATTTCCCAAATTTTCTTTTTTTCTCCTCCAATTGCAATTCCTTTGATGTTGACTCCTTACCAGCGTGTTTTTAGGTCCTTCTTTTCTGTTTTGGCCTTCAGTGGGGATCAATTTTGGCAAGCTTTGCTGCATGTGCCTGCCCTTGGTGGCGTATTGCCTGCCTGCATATTGATGGCTTTGACTTTGGGAAAGATTTTTTCTTTTTTTTTTTTTTGTTTCTTTTAAGTATTCATGCCATGTCCCTCATATCTTGCTCCTTAAGCTGTGTCTTCCTCCTTGATTTTTTCCCCTGCTTTTGCAACATCTGTGAGCTTAGTTTTGCCATCTTTTGGTCCTTTGCACTGCACCTGATAAAACCCAAGGCCACTTTCTAAGAGTCACTTAATTTCCCAAATTTTCTTTTTTTCTCCTCCAATTGCAATTCCTTTGATGTTGACTCCTTTCCAGCGTGTTTGTAGGTCCTTCTTTTCTGTTTTGGCCTTCAGTGGGGATCAATTTTGGCAAACTTTGCTGCATGTGCCTGCCTGCCCTTTCTGGCGTATGGCCTGCCTGCATTTTGATGGCTTTGAATTTGGGAAAGATTTTTTTCATTTTTTTTTTTTTTTTTGTTTTAAGTGTTCATGCCATGTCCCTCATATCTTGCCCCCTAAGTTGTGTCTTCCTCCTTGACTTTTTCCCCTGCTTTTGCAACATCTGGGAGCTTAGTTTTGGCATCTGTTGGTCCTTTGCCCTGCACCTGCTAAAAGCCCATGCCACTTTCTAAGAGTCATTAAATTTCCCAAATTTTCTTTTTTTCTCCTCCAATTGCAATTCCTTTGATGTTGACTCCTTTCCAGCGTGTTTTTAGGTCCTTCTTTTCTGTTTTGGCCTTCAGTGGGGATCAATTTTGGCAAGCTTTGCTGCATGTGCCTGCCCTTGGTGGCGTATGGCCTGCCTGCATTTTGATGGCTTTGACTTTGGGAAAGATTTTTTCTTTTGTTTTTTTTTATTATTTTTAAGTATTCATGCCATGTCCCTCATAACTTGCCCCCTAAGTTGTGTCTTCCTCCTTGACTTTTTCCCCTGCTTTTGCAACATCTGTGAGCTTAGTTTTGGCATCTTTTGGTCCTTTGCAATGCAGCTGATTTCCTCACAGCCTTTTTTTTGAAGAGACTAAAATTCCGGATTTTCTGCTTTTTTCAATTGCATTTCATTTGAACCTATCTCCTTTCCAGAGTGTTTGTAAGCCTATCTTTTGGGATTCGCAAGATTCCTTTTCCCTTCCCGAAAGGAAATTTCATTTCCTTTCCGGAAGGGAAAGGAGTCTTGCGATTTCCATGGGGACCAATAGAGGAATCTTTGGTGCATGTCCCTGCACTTCATGGCAGGCCATGCCTTTTGATGTCTTTGACTTTGGGAAAGATTTTTTCTTTTTTTGGTTGTTTTCTGAAGTGTTCATGCCATGTCCCTCATATCTTGCCCCCCTAAGTTGTGTCTTCCTCCTTGACTTTTTCCCCTGCTTTTGCAACATCTGGGAGCTTAGTATTCGCATCTTTTGGTCCTTTGCACTGCACCTGATATAAACGCAGGCCATTTTCTTAGAGTCACTAAATTTCCCAAATTTTCTTTTTTTCTCCTCCAATTGCTATCCCATTGATGTTGTCTCCTTACCAGCGTGTTTTTAGGTCCTTCTTTTCTGTTTTGGCCTTCAGTGGGGATCAATTTTTGGCAAGCTTTGCTGCATGTGCCTGCCCTTTCTGGCGTATGGCCTGCCTGGATTTTGATGGCTTGGACTTTGGGAAAGATTTTTTCTTTTTTTTTTTTTTTAATTTTTTAAGTATTCATGCCATGTCCCTCATATCTTGCCCCCTAAGTTGTGTCTTCCTCCTTGACTTTTTCCCCTGCTTTTGCAACATCTGGGAGCTTAGTTTTGGCATCTTTTGGTCCTTTGCAATGCACCTGCTAAAAGCCCAGGGCACTTTCTAAGAGTCATTAAATTTCCCAAATTTTCTTTTTTTCTCCTCCAATTGCAATTCCTTTGATGTTGACTCCTTTCCAGCGTGTTTGTAGGTCCTTCTTTTCTGTTTTGGCCTTCAGTGGGGATCAATTTTTGGCAAGCTTTGCTGCATGTGCCTGCCCTTGGTGGCGTATGGCCTGCCTGCATTTTGATGGCTTTGACTTTGGGAAAGATTTTTTCTTTTGTTTTTTTTTATTATTTTAAATATTCATGCCATGTCCCTCATTCTTGCCCCCTAAGTTGTGTCTTCCTCCTTGACTTTTTCCCCTGCTTTTGCAACATCTGTGAGCTTAGTTTTGGCACCTTTTGGTCCTTTGCAATGCAGCTGATTTCCTCACAGCCTATTTTTTGAAGAGACTAAAATTCCCAATTTTCTGCTTTTTTCAATTGCATTTAATTTGAACCTATCTCCTTTCCAGAGTGTTTGTAAGCCTATCTTTTGGGATTCGCAAGATTCCTTTTCCCTTCCCGAAAGGAAATTTCATTTCCTTTTGGGAAGGGAAAAGGAATCTTGCGATTTCAATGGGGACCAATAGAGGAATCTTTGGTGCATGTCCCTGCCACTTGATGGCAGGCCATGCCTTTTGATGTCTTTGACTTTGGGAAAGATTTTTTTCTTTTTTTGGTTGTTTTCTGAAGTGTTCATGCCATGTCCCTCATATCTTGCCCCCTAAGTTGTGTCTTCCTCCTTGACTTTTTCCCCTTCTTTTGCAACATCTGTGAGCTTAGTTTTGGCATCTTTTGGTCCTTTGCTCTGCACCTGCCTAAACCCCAGGCCACTTTCTAAGAGTCACTAAATTTCCCAAATTTTCTTTTTTTCTCCTCCAATTGCAATTCCTTTGATGTTGACTCCTTTCCTGCGTGTTTGTAGGTCCTTCTTTTCTGTTTTGCCTTCAGTGGGGATCAGTTTTGTCAAGCTTTGCTGCATGTGCCTGCCCTTGGTGGCGTATGGCCTGCCTGCATTTTGATGGCTTTGACTTTGGGAAAGATTTTTTCTTTTTTTTTTTTTTTTTTATTTTAAGTATTCATGCCATGTCCCTCATATCTTGCCCCCTAAGTTGTGTCTTCCTCCTTGACTTTTTCCCCTGCTTTTGCAACATCTGGGAGCTTAGTTTTGGCATCTTTTGGTCCTTTGCACTGCACCTGCTAAAACCCCAGGCCATTTTCTTAGAGTCACTAAATTTCCAAAATTTTCTTTTTTTCTCCTCCAATTGCAATCCCTTTGATGTTGACTCCTTTCCAGCGGTGTTTTTAGGTCCTTGTTTTCTGTTTTGCCTTCAGGGGGATCAGTTTTGGCAAGCTTTGCTGCATCTGCCTGCCCTTGGTGGCGTATGGCCTGCCTGCATTTTGATGGCTTTGACTTTGGGAAAGATTTTTTCTTTTTTTTTTTTTTAATATTTTAAGTATTCATGCCATGTCCCTGATATCTTGCCCCCTAAGGTTGTGTCTTCCTCCTTGACTTTTTCCCCCTGCTTTTGCAACATCTGGGAGCTTAGTTTTTGCATCTTTTGGTCCTTTGCACTGCACCTGATATAAACGCAGGCCATTTTCTTAGAGTCACTTAATTTCCCAAATTTTCTTTTTTTCTCCTCCAATTGCAATTCCTTTGATGTTGACTCCTTACCAGCGTGTTTTTTAGGTCCTTCTTTTCTGTTTTGGCCTTCAGTGGGGATCAATTTTGGCAAGCTTTGCTGCATGTGCCTGCCCTTGGTGGCGTATGGCCTGCCTGCATTTTGATGGCTTTGACTTTGGGATAGATTTTTTCTTTTGTTTTTTTTTATTATTTTAAGTATTCATGCCATGTCCCTCATAACTTGCCCCCTAAGTTGTGTCTTCCTCCTTGACTTTTTCCCCTGCTTTTGCAACATCTGTGAGCTTAGTTTTGGCATCTTTAGGTCCTTTGCAATGCAGCTGATTTCCTCACAGCCTTTTTTTTGAAGAGACTAAAATTCCGGATTTTCTGCTTTTTTCAATTGCATTTCATTTGAACCTATCTCCTTTCCAGAGTGTTTGTAAGCCTTTCTTTTGGGATTCGCAAGATTCCTTTTCCCTTCCCGAAAGGAAATTTCATTTCCTTTCCGGAAGGGAAAAGGAGTCTTGCGATTTCCATGGGGACCAATAGAGGAATCTTTGGTGCATGTCCCTGCACTTGATGGCAGGCCATGCCTTTTGATGTCTTTGACTTTGGGAAAGATTTTTTCTTTTTTTGGTTGTTTTCTGAAGTGTTCATGCCATGTCCCTCATATCTTGCCCCCTAAGTTGTGTCTTCCTCCTTGACATTTTCCCCTGCTTTTGCAACATCTGGGAGCTTAGTTTTGGCATCTTTTGGTCCTTTGCACTGCACCTGATATAAACCCAGGCCATTTTCTTAGAGTCACTAAATTTCCCAAAGTTTCATTTTTTCTCCTCCAATTGCAATCCCTTTGATGTTGTCTCCTTACCAGCGTGTTTTTAGGTCCTTCTTTTCTGTTTTGGCCTTCAGTGGGGATCAATTTTGGCAAGCTTTGCTGCATGTTCCTGCCCTTTCTGGCGTATGGCCTGCCTGGATTTTGATGGCTTTGACTTTGGGAAAGATTTTTTCTTTTTTTGGTTGTTTTCTGAAGTGTTCATGCCATGTCCCTCATATCTTGCCCCCTAAGTTGTGTCTTCCTCCTTGACTTTTTCCCCTGCTTTTGCAACATCTGGGAGCTTAGTTTTGGCATCTTTTGGTCCTTTGCACTGCACCTGCTAAAACCCCAGGCCATTTTCTTAGAGTCACTAAATTTCCAAAATTTTCTTTTTTTCTCCCTCCAATTGCAATCCCTTTGATGTTGACTCCTTTCCAGCGTGTTTTTAGGTCCTTGTTTTATGTTTTGCCTTCAGGGGGATCAGTTTTGGCAAGCTTTGCTGCATCTGCCTGCCCTTGGTGGCGTATGGCCTGCCTGCATTTTGATGGCTTTGACTTTGGGAAAGATTTTTTCTTTTTTTTTTTTTTAATATTTTAAGTATTCATGCCATGTCCCTGATATCTTGCCCCCTAAGTTGTGTCTTCCTCCTTGACTTTTTCCCCTGCTTTTTGCAACATCTGTGAGCTTAGTTTTGGCATCTTTTGGTCCTTTGCACTGCACCTGATATAAACGCAGGCCATTTTCTTAGAGTCACTTAATTTCCCAAATTTTCTTTTTTTCTCCTCCAATTGCAATTCCTTTGATGTTGACTCCTTTCCAGCGTGTTTTTAGGTCCTTCTTTTCTGTTTTGGCCTTCAGTGGGGATCAATTTTGGCAAGCTTTGCTGCATGTGCCTGCCCTTGGTGGCGTATGGCCTGCCTGCATTTTGATGGCTTTGACTTTGGGAAAGATTTTTTCTTTTGTTTTTTTTTATTATTTTAAGTATTCATGCCATGTCCCTCATAACTTGCCCCATAAGTTGTGTCTTCCTCCTTGACTTTTTCCCCTGCTTTTGCAACATCTGTGAGCTTAGTTTTGGCATCTTTTGGTCCTTTGCAATGCAGCTGATTTCCTCACAGCCTTTTTTTTGAAGAGACTAAAATTCCGGATTTTCTGCTTTTTTCAATTGCATTTCATTTGAACCTATCTCCTTTCCAGAGTGTTTGTAAGCCTTTCTTTTGGGATTCGCAAGATTCCTTTTCCCTTCCCGAAAGGAAATTTCATTTCCTTTCCGGAAGGGAAAAGGAGTCTTGCGATTTCCATGGGGACCAATAGAGGAATCTTTGGTGCATGTCCCTGCACTTGATGGCAGGCCATGCCTTTTGATGTCTTTGACTTTGGGAAAGATATTTTCTTTTTTTGGTTGTTTTCTGAAGTGTTCATGCCATGTCCCTCATATCTTGCCCCCTAAGTTGTGTCTTCCTCCTTGACTTTTTCCCCTGCTTTTGCAACATCTGTGAGCTTAGTTTTGGCATCTTTTGGTCCTTTGCACTGCACCTGATATAAACGCAGGCCATTTTCTTAGAGTCACTAAATTTCCCAAATTTTCATTTTTTCTCCTCCAATTGCAATCCCTTTGATGTTGTCTCCTTACCAGCGTGTTTTTAGGTCCTTCTTTTCTGTTTTGGCCTTCAGTGGGGATCAATTTTGGCAAGCTTTGCTGCATGTTCCTGCCCTTTCTGGCGTATGGCCTGCCTGCATTTTGATGGCTTTGACTTTGGGAAAGATTTTTTCTTTTTTTGGTTGTTTTCTGAAGTGTTCATGCCATGTCCCTCATATCTTGCCCCCTAAGTTGTGTCTTCCTCCTTGACTTTTTCCCCTGCTTTTGCAACATCTGGGAGCTTAGTTTTGGCATCTTTTGGTCCTTTGCACTGCACCTGATATAAACGCAGGCCATTTTCTTAGAGTCACTAAATTTCCCAAATTTTCATTTTTTCTCCTCCAATTGCAATCCCTTTGATGTTGTCTCCTTACCAGCGTGTTTTTAGGTCCTTCTTTTCTGTTTTGGCCTTCAGTGGGGATCAATTATGGCAAGCTTTGCTGCATGTTCCTGCCCTTTCTGGCGTATGGCCTGCCTGCATTTTGATGGCTTTGACTTTGGGAAAGATTTTTTCTTTTTTTTTTTTTTTTAATTTTTTAAGTATTCATGCCATGTCCCTCATATCTTGCCCCCTAAGTTGTGTCTTCCTCCTTGACTTTTTCCCCTGCTTTTGCAACATCTGTGAGCTTAGTTTTGCCACCATTTGGTCCTTTGCACTGCACCTGCTAAAACCCCAGGCCATTTTCTTAGAGTCAATTAATTTCCCAAATTTTCTTTTTTTCTCCTCCAATTGCAATTCCTTTGATGTTGACTCCTTTCCAGCGTGTTTGTAGGTCCTTCTTTTCTGTTTTGGCCTTCAGTGGGGATCAATGTTGGCAAGCTTTGCTGCATGTGCTTGCCCTTTCTGGCGTATGGCCTGCCTGCATTTTGATGGCTTTGAATTTGGGAAAGATTTTTTTCATTTTTTTTTTTTTTTTTGTTTTAAGTATTCATGCCATATCCCTCATATCTTGCCCCCTAAGTTGTGTCTTCCTCCTTGAATTTTCCCCTGCTTTTGCAACATCTGGGAGCTTAGTTTTTGCATCTTTTGGTCCTTTGCACTGCACCTGATATAAACGCAGGCCATTTTCTTAGAGTCACTTAATTTCCCAAATTTTCTTTTTTTCTCCTCCAATTGCAATTCCTTTGATGTTGACTCCTTTCCAGCGTGTTTGTAGGTCCTTCTTTTCTGTTTTGGCCTTCAGTGGGGATCAATTTTGGCAAGCTTTGCTGCATGTGCCTGCCCTTGCTTGCGTATGGCCTGCCTGCATTTTGATGGCTTTGACTTTGGGAAAGATTTTTTCTTTTTTTTTTTTTGTTTCTTTTAAGTATTCATGCCATGTCCCTCATATCTTGCTCCTTAAGCTGTGTCTTCCTCCTTGACTTTTTCCCCTGCTTTTGCAAAATCTGTGAGCTTAGTTTTGGCATCTTTTGGTCCTTTGCACTGCACCTGCTAAAAGCCCAGGCCACTTTCTAAGAGTCATTAAATTTCCCAAATTTTCTTTTTTTCTCCTCCAATTGCAATTCCTTTGATGTTGACTCCTTTCCAGCGTGTTTGTAGGTCCTTCTTTTCTGTTTTGGCCTTCAGTGGGGATCAATTTTGGCAAGCTTTGCTGCATGTGCCTGCCCTTGCTGGCGTATGGCCTGCCTGCATTTTGATGTCTTTGAATTTGGGAAAGATTTTTTTCGTTTTTTTTTTTTTTTTGTTTTAAGTATTCATGCCATGTCCCTCATATCTTGCCCCCTAAGTTGTGTCTTCCTCCTTGACTTTTTCCCCTGCTTTTGCAACATCTGGGAGCTTAGTTTTGGCATCTTTTGGTCCTTTGCACTGCACCTGCTATAAGCCCAGGCCACTTTCTAAGAGTCATTAAATTTCCCAAATTTTCTTTTTTTCTCCTCCAATTGCAATTCCTTTGATGTTGACTCCTTTCCAGCGTGTTTGTAGGTCCTTCTTTTCTGTTTTGGCCTTCAGTGGGGATCAATTTTGGCAAGCTTTGCTGCATGTGCCTGCCCTTGCTGGCGTATGGCCTGCCTGCATTTTGATGGCTTTGACTTTGGGAAAGATTTTTTCTTTTTTTTTTTTTGTTTCTTTTAAGTATTCATGCCATGTCCCTCATATCTTGCTCCTTAAGCTGTGTCTTCCTCCTTGACTTTTTCCCCTGCTTTTGCAACATCTGTGAGCTTAGTTTTGGCATCTTTTGGTCCTTTGCACTGCACCTGATATAAACGCAGGCCATTTTCTTAGAGTCACTTAATTTCCCAAATTTTCTTTTTTTCTCCTCCAATTGCAATTCCTTTGATGTTGACTCCTTACCAGCGTGTTTTTAGGTCCTTCTTTTCTGTTTTGGCCTTCAGTGGGGATCAATTTTGGCAAGCTTTGCTGCATGTGCCTGCCCTTGGTGGCGTATGGCCTGCCTGCATATTGATGGCTTTGACTTTGGGAAAGATTTTTTCTTTTTTTTTTTTTTGTTTCTTTTAAGTATTCATGCCATGTCCCTCATATCTTGCTCCTTAAGCTGTGTCTTCCTCCTTGACTTTTTCCCCTGCTTTTGCAACATCTGTGAGCTTAGTTTTGCCATCTTTGGTCCTTTGCACTGCACCTGATAAAACCCAAGGCCACTTTCTAAGAGTCACTTAATTTCCCAAATTTTCTATTTTTCTCCTCCAATTGCAATCCCTTTGATGTTGACTCCATTCCAGCGTGATTGTAGGTCCTTCTTTTCTGTTTTGGCCTTCAGTGGGGATCAATTTTTGCAAGCTTTGCTGCATGTGCCTGCCCTTTCTGGCGTATGGCCTGCCTGCATTTTGATGGCTTTGAATTTGGGAAAGATTTTTTTCATTTTTTTTTTTTTTTTGTTTTAAGTGTTCATGCCATGTCCCTCATATCTTGCCCCCTAAGTTGTGTCTTCCTCCTTGACTTTTTCCCCTGCTTTTGCAACATCTGGGAGCTTAGTTTTGGCATCTTTTGGTCCTTTGCCCTGCACCTGCTAAAAGCCCATGCCACTTTCTAAGAGTCATTAAATTTCCCAAATTTTCTTTTTTTCTCCTCCAATTGCAATTCCTTTGATGTTGACTCCTTTCCAGCGTGTTTGTAGGTCCTTCTTTTCTGTTTTGGCCTTCAGTGGGGATCAATTTTGGCAAGCTTTGCTGCATGTGCCTGCCCTTGGTGGCGTATGGCCTGCCTGCATTTTGATGGCTTTGACTTTGGGAAAGATTTTTTCTTTTGTTTTTTTTTAATTTTTTAAGTATTCATGCCATGTCCCTCATAACTTGCCCCATAAGTTGTGTCTTCCTCCTTGACTTTTTCCCCTGCTTTTGCAACATCTGTGAGCTTAGTTTTGGCATCTTTTGGTCCTTTGCAATGCAGCTGATTTCCTCACAGCCTTTTTTTTGAAGAGACTAAAATTCCGGATTTTCTGCTTTTTTCAATTGCATTTCATTTGAACCTATCTCCTTTACAGAGTGTTTGTAAGCCTATCTTTTGGGATTCGCAAGATTCCTTTTCCCTTCCCGAAAGGAAATTTCATTTCCTTTCCGGAAGGGAAAAGGAGTCTTGCGATTTCCATGGGGACCAATAGAGGAATCTTTGGTGCATGTCCCTGCACTTGATGGCAGGCCATGCCTTTTGATGTCTTTGACTTTGGGAAAGATTTTTTCTTTTTTTGGTTGTTTTGTGAAGTGTTCATGCCATGTCCCTCATATCTTGCCCCCTAAGTTGTGTCTTCCTCCTTGACTTTTTCCCCTGCTTTTGCAACATCTGGGAGCTTAGTATTCGCATCTTTTGGTCCTTTGCACTGCACCTGATATAAACGCAGGCCATTTTCTTAGAGTCACTAAATTTCCCAAATTTTCTTTTTTTCTCCTCCAATTGCTATCCCTTTGATGTTGTCTCCTTACCAGCGTGTTTTTAGGTCCTTCTTTTCTGTTTTGGCCTTCAGTGGGGATCAATTTTGGCAAGCTTTGCTGCATGTGCCTGCCCTTTCTGGCGTATGGCCTGCCTGGATTTTGATGGCTTTGACTTTGGGAAAGATTTTTTCTTTTTTTTTTTTTTTAATTTTTTAAGTATTCATGCCATGTCCCTCATATCTTGCCCCCTAAGTTGTGTCTTCCTCCTTGACTTTTTCCCCTGCTTTTGCAACATCTGGGAGCTTAGTTTTGGCATCTTTTGGTCCTTTGCAATGCACCTGCTAAAAGCCCAGGGCACTTTCTAAGAGTCATTAAATTTCCCAAATTTTCTTTTTTTCTCCTCCAATTGCAATTCCTTTGATGTTGACTCCTTTCCAGCGTGTTTGTAGGTCCTTCTTTTCTGTTTTGGCCTTCAGTGGGGATCAATTTTGGCCAAGCTTTGCTGCATGTGCCTGCCCTTGGTGGCGTATGGCCTGCCTGCATTTTGATGGCTTTGACTTTGGGAAAGATTTTTTCTTTTGTTTTTTTTTATTATTTTAAATATTCATGCCATGTCCCTCATATCTTGCCCCCTAAGTTGTGTCTTCCTCCTTGACTTTTTCCCCTGCTTTTGCAACATCTGTGAGCTTAGTTTTGGCACCTTTTGGTCCTTTGCAATGCAGCTGATTTCCTCACAGCCTATTTTTTGAAGAGACTAAAATTCCCAATTTTCTGCTTTTTTCAATTGCATTTCATTTGAACCTATCTCCTTTCCAGAGTGTTTGTAAGCCTATCTTTTGGGATTCGCAAGATTCCTTTTCCCTTCCCGAAAGGAAATTTCATTTCCTTTTGGGAAGGGAAAAGGAATCTTGCGATTTCAATGGGGACCAATAGAGGAATCTTTGGTGCATGTCCCTGCACTTGATGGCAGGCCATGCCTTTTGATGTCTTTGACTTTGGGAAAGATTTTTTCTTTTTTTGGTTGTTTTCTGAAGTGTTCATGCCATGTCCCTCATATCTTGCCCCCTAAGTTGTGTCTTCCTCCTTGACTTTTTCCCCTTCTTTTGCAACATCTGTGAGCTTAGTTTTGGCATCTTTTGGTCCTTTGCTCTGCACCTGCCTAAACCCCAGGCCACTTTCTAAGAGTCACTAAATTTCCCAAATTTTCTTTTTTTCTCCTCCAATTGCAATTCCTTTGATGTTGACTCCTTTCCTGCGTGTTTGTAGGTCCTTCTTTTCTGTTTTGCCTTCAGTGGGGATCAATTTTGGCAAGCTTTGCTGCATGTGCCTGCCCTTTCTGGCGAATGGCCTGCCTGCATTTTGATGGCTTTGACTTTGGGAAAGATTTTTTCTTTTTTTTTTTTTTTTTATTTTAAGTATTCATGCCATGTCCCTCATATCTTGCCCCCTAAGTTGTGTCTTCCTCCTTGACTTTTTCCCCCTGCTTTTGCAACATCTGTGAGCTTAGTTTTGGCATCTTTTGGTCCTTTGCACTGCACCTGCTAAAACCCCAGGCCATTTTCTTAGAGTCACTAAATTTCCAAAATTTTCTTTTTTTCTCCTCCAATTGCAATCCCTTTGATGTTGACTCCTTTCCAGCGTGTTTTTAGGTCCTTGTTTTCTGTTTTGCCTTCAGGGGGATCAGTTTTGGCAAGCTTTGCTGCATGTGCCTGCCCTTGGTGGCGTATGGCCTGCCTGCATTTTGATGGCTTTGACTTTGGGAAAGATTTTTTCTTTTTTTTTTTTTTTAATATTTTAAGTATTCATGCCATGTCCCTGATATCTTGCCCCCTAAGTTGTGTCTTCCTCCTTGACTTTTTCCCCTGCTTTTGCAACATCTGGGAGCTTAGTTTTGGCATCTTTTGGTCCTTTGCACTGCACCTGATATAAACGCAGGCCATTTTCTTAGAGTCACTTAATTTCCCAAATTTTCTTTTTTTCTCCTCCAATTGCAATTCCTTTGATGTTGACTCCTTACCAGCGTGTTTTTAGGTCCTTCTTTTCTGTTTTGGCCTTCAGTGGGGATCAATTTTGGCAAGCTTTGCTGCATGTGCCTGCCCTTGGTGGCGTATGGCCTGCCTGCATTTTGATGGCTTTGACTTTGGGATAGATTTTTTCTTTTGTTTTTTTTTATTATTTTAAGTATTCATGCCATGTCCCTCATATCTTGCCCCCTAAGTTGTGTCTTCCTCCTTGACTTTTTCCCCTGCTTTTGCAACATCTGTGAGCTTAGTTTTGGCATCTTTAGGTCCTTTGCAATGCAGCTGATTTCCTCACAGCCTTTTTTTTGAAGAGACTAAAATTCCGGATTTTCTGCTTTTTTCAATTGCATTTCATTTGAACCTATCTCCTTTCCAGAGTGTTTGTAAGCCTTTCTTTTGGGATTCGCAAGATTCCTTTTCCCTTCCCGAAAGGAAATTTCATTTCCTTTCCGGAAGGGAAAAGGAGTCTTGCGATTTCCATGGGGACCAATAGAGGAATCTTTGGTGCATGTCCCTGCACTTGATGGCAGGCCATGCCTTTTGATGTCTTTGACTTTGGGAAAGATTTTTTCTTTTTTTGGTTGTTTTCTGAAGTGTTCATGCCATGTCCCTCATATCTTGCCCCCTAAGTTGTGTCTTCCTCCTTGACTTTTTCCCCTGCTTTTGCAACATCTGGGAGCTTAGTTTTGGCATCTTTTGGTCCTTTGCACTGCACCTGATATAAACGCAGGCCATTTTCTTAGAGTCACTAAATTTCCCAAATTTTCATTTTTTCTCCTCCAATTGCAATCCCTTTGATTTTGTCTCCTTACCAGCGTGTTTTTAGGTCCTTCTTTTCTGTTTTGGCCTTCAGTGGGGATCAATTTTGGCAAGCTTTGCTGCATGTTCCTGCCCTTTCTGGCGTATGGCCTGCCTGGATTTTGATGGCTTTGACTTTGGGAAAGATTTTTTCTTTTTTTTTTTTTTTAATTTTTTAAGTATTCATGCCATGTCCCTCATATCTTGCCCCCTAAGTTGTGTCTTCCTCCTTGACTTTTTCCCCTGCTTTTGCAACATCTGGGAGCTTAGTTTTTGCATCTTTTGGTCCTTTGCACTGCACCTGATATAAACGCAGGCCATTTTCTTAGAGTCACTTAATTTCCCAAATTTTCTTTTTTTCTCCTCCAATTGCAATTCCTTTGATGTTGACTCCTTTCCAGCGTGTTTGTAGGTCCTTCTTTTCTGTTTTGGCCTTCAGTGGGGATCAATTTTGGCAAGCTTTGCTGCATGTGCCTGCCCTTGCTGGTGTATGGCCTGCCTGCATTTTGATGGCTTTGACTTTGGGAAAGATTTTTTCTTTTTTTTTTTTTGTTTCTTTTAAGTATTCATGCCATGTCCCTCATATCTTGCTCCTTAAGCTGTGTCTTCCTCCTTGACTTTTTCCCCTGCTTTTGCAACATCTGTGAGCTTAGTTTTGGCATCTTTTGGTCCTTTGCACTGCACCTGCTAAAAGCCCAGGCCACTTTCTAAGAGTCATTAAATTTCCCAAATTTTCTTTTTTTCTCCTCCAATTGCAATTCCTTTGATGTTGACTCCTTTCCAGCGTGTTTGTAGGTCCTTTTTTCTGTTTTGGCCTTCAGTGGGGATCAATTTTGGCAAGCTTTGCTGCATGTGCCTGCCCTTGCTGGCGTATGGCCTGCCTGCATTTTGATGTCTTTGAATTTGGGAAAGATTTTTTTCGTTTTTTTTTTTTTTGTTTTTAGTATTCATGCCATGTCCCTCATATCTTGCCCCCTAAGTTGTGTCTTCCTCCTTGACTTTTTCCCCTGCTTTTGCAACATCTGTGAGCTTAGTTTTGGCATCTTTTGGTCCTTTGCACTGCACCTGCTATAAGCCCAGGCCACTTTCTAAGAGTCATTAAATTTCCCAAATTTTCTTTTTTTCTCCTCCAATTGCAATTCCTTTGATGTTGACTCCTTTCCAGCGTGTTTGTAGGTCCTTCTTTTCTGTTTTGGCCTTCAGTGGGGATCAATTTTGGCAAGCTTTGCTGCATGTGCCTGCCCTTGCTGGCGTATGGCCTGCCTGCATTTTGATGGCTTTGACTTTGGGAAAGATTTTTTCTTTTTTTTTTTTTTGTTTCTTTTAAGTATTCATGCCATGTCCCTCATATCTTGCTCCTTAAGCTGTGTCTTCCTCCTTGACTTTTTCCCCTGCTTTTGCAACATCTGTGAGCTTAGTTTTGGCATCTTTTGGTCCTTTGCACTGCACCTGCTAAAAGCCCAGGCCACTTTCTAAGAGTCATTAAATATCCCAAATTTTCTTTTTTTCTCCTCCAATTGCAATTCCTTTGATGTTGACTCCTTTCCAGCGTGTTTGTAGGTCCTTCTTTTCTGTTTTGGCCTTCAGTGGGGATCAATTTTGGCAAGCTTTGCTGCATGTGCCTGCCCTTGGTGCCGAATGGCCTGCCTGCATTTTGATGGCTTTGACTTTGGGAAAGATTTTTTTTTTTTTTTTTTTAATATTTTAAGTATTCATGCCATGTCCCTCATATCTTGCTCCCTAAGTTTTGTCTTCCTCCTTGACTTTTTCCCCTGCTTTTGCAACATCTGTGAGCTTAGTTTTGGCATCTTTTGGTCCTTTGCACTGCACCTGATATAAACCCAGGCCATTTTCTTAGAGTCACTTAATTTCCAAAATTTTCTTTTTTTCTCCTCCAATTGCAATTCCTTTGATGTTGACTCTTTACCAGCGTGTTTTGTAGGTCCTTCTTTTCTGTTTTGGCCTTCAGTGGGGATCAATTTTGGCAAGCTTTGCTGCATGTGCCTGCCCTTGGTGGCGTATGTCCTGCCTGAATTTTGATGGCTTTGACTTTGGGAAAGATTTTTTCTTTTTTTTTTTTTTTATTATTTTAAGTATTCATGCCATGTCCCTCATATCTTGCTCCTTAAGCTGTGTCTTCCTCCTTGACTTTTTCCCCTGCTTTTGCAACATCTGTGAGCTTAGTTTTGCCACCTTTTGGTCCTTTGCAATGCAGCTGATTTCCTCACAGCCTATTTTTTGAAGAGACTAAAATTCCAGATTATCTGCTTTTTTCAATTGCATTTCATTTGAACCTATCTCCTTTCCAGAGTGTTTGTAAGCCTTTCTTTTGGGATTCGCAAGATTCCTTTTCCCTTCCCGAAAGGAAATTTCATTTCCTTTCGGGAAGGGAAAAGGAATCTTGCGATTTCAATGGGGACCAATAGAGGAATCTTTGGTGCATGTCCCTGCACTTGACGGCAGGCCATGACTTTTGATGGCCTTGACTTTAGGAAAGATTTTTTTCTTTTTTCGGTTGTTTTCTGAAGGGTTCATGCCATGTCCCTCATATCTTGCCCTCTAAGTTGTGTCTTCCTCCTTGACTTTTTCCCCTGCTTTTGCAACATCTGTGAGCTTAGTTTTGGCATCTTTTGGTCCTTTGCACTGCACCTGATATTAACGCAGGCCATTTCCTTAGAGTCACTTAATTTCCCAAATTTTCTTTTTTTCTCCTCCAATTGCAATTCCTTTGATGTTGACTCCTTACCAGCGTGTTTTTAGGTCCTTCTTTTCTGTTTTGGCCTTCAGTGGGGATCAATTTTGGCAAGCTTTGCTGCATGTGCCTGCCCTTGGTGGCGTATGGCCTGCCTGCATTTTGATGGCTTTGACTTTGGGATAGATTTTTTATTTTTTTTTTTTTTTATTATTTTAACTATTCATGCCATGTCCCTCATATCTTGCCCCCTAAGTTGTGTCTTCCTCCTTGACTTTTTCCCCTGCTTTTGCAACATCTGTGAGCTTAGTTTTGGCATCTTTAGGTCCTTTGCAATGCAGCTGATTTCCTCACAGCCTTTTTTTTGAAGAGACTAAAATTCCGGATTTTCTGCTTTTTTCAATTGCATTTCATTTGAACCTATCTCCTTTACAGAGTGTTTGTAAGCCTTTCTTTTGGGATTCGCAAGATTCCTTTTCCCTTCCCGAAAGGAAATTTCATTTCCTTTCCGGAAGGGAAAAGGAGTCTTGCGATTTCCATGGGGACCAATAGAGGAATCTTTGGTGCATGTCCCTGCACTTGATGGCAGGCCATGCCTTTTGATGTCTTTGACTTTGGGAAAGATTTTTTCTTTTTTTGGTTGTTTTCTGAAGTGTTCATGCCATGTCCCTCATATCTTGCCCCCTAAGTTGTGTCTTCCTCCTTGACTTTTTCCCCTGCTTTTGCAACATCTGGGAGCTTAGTTTTGGCATCTTTTGGTCCTTTGCACTGCACCTGATATAAACGCAGGCCATTTTCTTAGAGTCACTAAATTTCCCAAATTTTCATTTTTTCTCCTCCAATTGCAATCCCTTTGATTTTGTCTCCTTACCAGCGTGTTTTTAGGTCCTTCTTTTCTGTTTTGGCCTTCAGTGGGGATCAATTTTGGCAAGCTTTGCTGCATGTTCCTGCCCTTTCTGGCGTATGGCCTGCCTGGATTTTGATGGCTTTGACTTTGGGAAAGATTTTTTCTTTTTTTTTTTTTTTAATTTTTTAAGTATTCATGCCATGTCCCTCATATCTTGCCCCCTAAGTTGTGTCTTCCTCCTTGACTTTTTCCCCTGCTTTTGCAACATCTGTGAGCTTAGTTTTGCCACCATTTGGTCCTTTGCACTGCACCTGCTAAAACCCCAGGCCACTTTCTAAGAGTCATTAAATTTCCCAAATTTTCTTTTTTTCTTATCCAATTGCAAATCCTTTTATGGTTTCTCCATTCCAGCGTGTTTGTAGGTCCTTCTTTTCTGTTTTGGCCTTCAGTGGGGATCAATTTTGGCAAGCTTTGCTGCATGTGCTTGCCCTTTCTGGCGTATGGCCTGCCTGCATTTTGATGGCTTTGAATTTGGGAAAGATTTTTTTCATTTTTTTTTTTTTTTTGGTTTAAGTATTCATGCCATGTCCCTCATATCTTGCCCCCTAAGTTGTGTCTTCCTCCTTGACTTTTTCCCCTGCTTTTGCAACATCTGGGAGCTTAGTTTTTGCATCTTTAGGTCCTTTGCAATGCAGCTGATTTCCTCACAGCCTTTTTTTTGAAGAGACTAAAATTCCGGATTTTCTGCTTTTTTCAATTGCATTTCATTTGAACCTATCTCCTTTCCAGAGTGTTTGTAAGCCTTTCTTTTGGGATTCGCAAGATTCCTTTTCCCTTCCCGAAAGGAAATTTCATTTCCTTTCCGGAAGGGAAAAGGAGTCTTGCGATTTCCATGGGGACCAATAGAGGAATCTTTGGTGCATGTCCCTGCACTTGATGGCAGGCCATGCCTTTTGATGTCTTTGACTTTGGGAAAGATTTTTTCTTTTTTTGGTTGTTTTCTGAAGTGTTCATGCCATGTCCCTCATATCTTGCCCCCTAAGTTGTGTCTTCCTCCTTGACATTTTCCCCTGCTTTTGCAACATCTGGGAGCTTAGTTTTGGCATCTTTTGGTCCTTTGCACTGCACCTGATATAAACCCAGGCCATTTTCTTAGAGTCACTAAATTTCCCAAAGTTTCATTTTTTCTCCTCCAATTGCAATCCCTTTGATGTTGTCTCCTTACCAGCGTGTTTTTAGGTCCTTCTTTTCTGTTTTGGCCTTCAGTGGGGATCAATTTTGGCAAGCTTTGCTGCATGTTCCTGCCCTTTCTGGCGTATGGCCTGCCTGGATTTTGATGGCTTTGACTTTGGGAAAGATTTTTTCTTTTTTTGGTTGTTTTCTGAAGTGTTCATGCCATGTCCCTCATATCTTGCCCCCTAAGTTGTGTCTTCCTCCTTGACTTTTTCCCCTGCTTTTGCAACATCTGGGAGCTTAGTTTTGGCATCTTTTGGTCCTTTGCACTGCACCTGCTAAAACCCCAGGCCATTTTCTTAGAGTCACTAAATTTCCAAAATTTTCTTTTTTTCTCCTCCAATTGCAATCCCTTTGATGTTGACTCCTTTCCAGCGTGTTTTTAGGTCCTTGTTTTATGTTTTGCCTTCAGGGGGATCAGTTTTGGCAAGCTTTGCTGCATCTGCCTGCCCTTGGTGGCGTATGGCCTGCCTGCATTTTGATGGCTTTGACTTTGGGAAAGATTTTTTCTTTTTTTTTTTTTTAATATTTTAAGTATTCATGCCATGTCCCTGATATCTTGCCCCCTAAGTTGTGTCTTCCTCCTTGACTTTTTCCCCTGCTTTTGCAACATCTGGGAGCTTAGTTTTGGCATCTTTTGGTCCTTTGCACTGCACCTGATATAAACGCAGGCCATTTTCTTAGAGTCACTTAATTTCCCAAATTTTCTTTTTTTCTCCTCCAATTGCAATTCCTTTGATGTTGACTCCTTTCCAGCGTGTTTTTAGGTCCTTCTTTTCTGTTTTGGCCTTCAGTGGGGATCAATTTTGGCAAGCTTTGCTGCATGTGCCTGCCCTTGGTGGCGTATGGCCTGCCTGCATTTTGATGGCTTTGACTTTGGGAAAGATTTTTTCTTTTGTTTTTTTTTATTATTTTAAGTATTCATGCCATGTCCCTCATAACTTGCCCCCTAAGTTGTGTCTTCCTCCTTGACTTTTTCCCCTGCTTTTGCAACATCTGTGAGCTTAGTTTTGGCATCTTTTGGTCCTTTGCAATGCAGCTGATTTCCTCACAGCCTTTTTTTTGAAGAGACTAAAATTCCCGATTTTCTGCTTTTTTCAATTGCATTTCATTTGAACCTATCTCCTTTCCAGAGTGTTTGTAAGCCTTTCTTTTGGGATTCGCAAGATTCCTTTTCCCTTCCCGAAAGGAAATTTCATTTCCTTTCCGGAAGGGAAAAGGAGTCTTGCGATTTCCATGGGGACCAATAGAGGAATCTTTGGTGCATGTCCCTGCACTTGATGGCAGGCCATGCCTTTTGATGTCTTTGACTTTGGGAAAGATATTTTCTTTTTTTGGTTGTTTTCTGAAGTGTTCATGCCATGTCCCTCATATCTTGCCCCCTAAGTTGTGTCTTCCTCCTTGACTTTTTCCCCTGCTTTTGCAACATCTGTGAGCTTAGTTTTGGCATCTTTTGGTCCTTTGCACTGCACCTGATATAAACGCAGGCCATTTTCTTAGAGTCACTAAATTTCCCAAATTTTCATTTTTTCTCCTCCAATTGCAATCCCTTTGATTTTGTCTCCTTACCAGCGTGTTTTTAGGTCCTTCTTTTCTGTTTTGGCCTTCAGTGGGGATCAATTTTGGCAAGCTTTGCTGCATGTTCCTGCCCTTTCTGGCGTATGGCCTGCCTGGATTTTGATGGCTTTGACTTTGGGAAAGATTTTTTCTTTTTTTGGTTGTTTTCTGAAGTGTTCATGCCATGTCCCTCATATCTTGCCCCCTAAGTTGTGTCTTCCTCCTTGACTTTTTCCCCTGCTTTTGCAACATCTGGGAGCTTAGTTTTGGCATCTTTTGGTCCTTTGCACTGCACCTGATATAAACGCAGGCCATTTTCTTAGAGTCACTAAATTTCCCAAATTTTCATTTTTTCTCCTCCAATTGCAATCCCTTTGATGTTGTCTCCTTACCAGCGTGTTTTTAGGTCCTTCTTTTCTGTTTTGGCCTTCAGTGGGGATCAATTTTGGCAAGCTTTGCTGCATGTTCCTGCCCTTTCTGGCGTATGGCCTGCCTGCATTTTGATGGCTTTGACTTTGGGAAAGATTTTTTCTTTTTTTGGTTGTTTTCTGAAGTGTTCATGCCATGTCCCTCATATCTTGCCCCCTAAGTTGTGTCTTCCTCCTTGACTTTTTCCCCTGCTTTTGCAACATCTGGGAGCTTAGTTTTGGCATCTTTTGGTCCTTTGCACTGCACCTGCTAAAACCCCAGGCCATTTTCTTAGAGTCACTAAATTTCCAAAATTTTCTTTTTTTCTCCTCCAATTGCAATCCCTTTGATGTTGACTCCTTTCCAGCGTGTTTTTAGGTCCTTGTTTTATGTTTTGCCTTCAGGGGGATCAGTTTTGGCAAGCTTTGCTGCATCTGCCTGCCCTTGGTGGCGTATGGCCTGCCTGCATTTTGATGGCTTTGACTTTGGGAAAGATTTTTTCTTTTTTTTTTTTTTAATATTTTAAGTATTCATGCCATGTCCCTGATATCTTGCCCCCTAAGTTGTGTCTTCCTCCTTGACTTTTTCCCCTGCTTTTGCAACATCTGGGAGCTTAGTTTTGGCATCTTTTGGTCCTTTGCACTGCACCTGATATAAACGCAGGCCATTTTCTTAGAGTCACTTAATTTCCCAAATTTTCTTTTTTTCTCCTCCAATTGCAATTCCTTTGATGTTGACTCCTTTCCAGCGTGTTTTTAGGTCCTTCTTTTCTGTTTTGGCCTTCAGTGGGGATCAATTTTGGCAAGCTTTGCTGCATGTGCCTGCCCTTGGTGGCGTATGGCCTGCCTGCATTTTGATGGCTTTGACTTTGGGAAAGATTTTTTCTTTTGTTTTTTTTTATTATTTTAAGTATTCATGCCATGTCCCTCATAACTTGCCCCCTAAGTTGTGTCTTCCTCCTTGACTTTTTCCCCTGCTTTTGCAACATCTGTGAGCTTAGTTTTGGCATCTTTTGGTCCTTTGCAATGCAGCTGATTTCCTCACAGCCTTTTTTTTGAAGAGACTAAAATTCCCGATTTTCTGCTTTTTTCAATTGCATTTCATTTGAACCTATCTCCTTTCCAGAGTGTTTGTAAGCCTTTCTTTTGGGATTCGCAAGATTCCTTTTCCCTTCCCGAAAGGAAATTTCATTTCCTTTCCGGAAGGGAAAAGGAGTCTTGCGATTTCCATGGGGACCAATAGAGGAATCTTTGGTGCATGTCCCTGCACTTGATGGCAGGCCATGCCTTTTGATGTCTTTGACTTTGGGAAAGATATTTTCTTTTTTTGGTTGTTTTCTGAAGTGTTCATGCCATGTCCCCTCATATCTTGCCCCCTAAGTTGTGTCTTCCTCCTTGACTTTTTCCCCTGCTTTTGCAACATCTGTGAGCTTAGTTTTGGCATCTTTTGGTCCTTTGCACTGCACCTGATATAAACGCAGGCCATTTTCTTAGAGTCACTAAATTTCCCAAATTTTCATTTTTTCTCCTCCAATTGCAATCCCTTTGATTTTGTCTCCTTACCAGCGTGTTTTTAGGTCCTTCTTTTCTGTTTTGGCCTTCAGTGGGGATCAATTTTGGCAAGCTTTGCTGCATGTTCCTGCCCTTTCTGGCGTATGGCCTGCCTGGATTTTGATGGCTTTGACTTTGGGAAAGATTTTTTCTTTTTTTGGTTGTTTTCTGAAGTGTTCATGCCATGTCCCTCATATCTTGCCCCCTAAGTTGTGTCTTCCTCCTTGACTTTTTCCCCTGCTTTTGCAACATCTGGGAGCTTAGTTTTGGCATCTTTTGGTCCTTTGCACTGCACCTGATATAAACGCAGGCCATTTTCTTAGAGTCACTAAATTTCCCAAATTTTCATTTTTTCTCCTCCAATTGCAATCCCTTTGATGTTGTCTCCTTACCAGCGTGTTTTTAGGTCCTTCTTTTCTGTTTTGGCCTTCAGTGGGGATCAATTTTGGCAAGCTTTGCTGCATGTTCCTGCCCTTTCTGGCGTATGGCCTGCCTGCATTTTGATGGCTTTGACTTTGGGAAAGATTTTTTCTTTTTTTTTTTTTTTAATTTTTTAAGTATTCATGCCATGTCCCTCATATCTTGCCCCCTAAGTTGTGTCTTCCTCCTTGACTTTTTCCCCTGCTTTTGCAACATCTGTGAGCTTAGTTTTGCCACCATTTGGTCCTTTGCACTGCACCTGCTAAAACCCCAGGCCATTTTCTTAGAGTCACTTAATTTCCCAAATTTTCTTTTTTTCTCCTCCAATTGCAATTCCTTTGATGTTGACTCCTTTCCAGCGTGTTTGTAGGTCCTTCTTTTCTGTTTTGGCCTTCAGTGGGGATCAATTTTGGCAAGCTTTGCTGCATGTGCTTGCCCTTTCTGGCGTATGGCCTGCCTGCATTTTGATGGCTTTGAATTTGGGAAAGATTTTTTTCATTTTTTTTTTTTTTTTTTGTTTTAAGTATTCATGCCATGTCCCTCATATCTTGCCCCCTAAGTTGTGTCTTCCTCCTTGAATTTTCCCCTGCTTTTGCAACATCTGGGAGCTTAGTTTTTGCATCTTTTGGTCCTTTGCACTGCACCTGATATAAACGCAGGCCATTTTCTTAGAGTCACTTAATTTCCCAAATTTTCTTTTTTTCTCCTCCAATTGCAATTCCTTTGATGTTGACTCCTTTCCAGCGTGTTTGTAGGTCCTTCTTTTCTGTTTTGGCCTTCAGTGGGGATCAATTTTGGCAAGCTTTGCTGCATGTGCCTGCCCTTGCTTGCGTATGGCCTGCCTGCATTTTGATGGCTTTGACTTTGGGAAAGATTTTTTCTTTTTTTTTTTTTGTTTCTTTTAAGTATTCATGCCATGTCCCTCATATCTTGCTCCTTAAGCTGTGTCTTCCTCCTTGACTTTTTCCCCTGCTTTTGCAAAATCTGTGAGCTTAGTTTTGGCATCTTTTGGTCCTTTGCACTGCACCTGCTAAAAGCCCAGGCCACTTTCTAAGAGTCATTAAATTTCCCAAATTTTCTTTTTTTCTCCTCCAATTGCAATTCCTTTGATGTTGACTCCTTTCCAGCGTGTTTGTAGGTCCTTCTTTTCTGTTTTGGCCTTCAGTGGGGATCAATTTTGGCAAGCTTTGCTGCATGTGCCTGCCCTTGCTGGCGTATGGCCTGCCTGCATTTTGATGTCTTTGAATTTGGGAAAGATTTTTTTCGTTTTTTTTTTTTTTTTGTTTTAAGTATTCATGCCATGTCCCTCATATCTTGCCCCCTAAGTTGTGTCTTCCTCCTTGACTTTTTCCCCTGCTTTTGCAACATCTGGGAGCTTAGTTTTGGCATCTTTTGGTCCTTTGCACTGCACCTGCTATAAGCCCAGGCCACTTTCTAAGAGTCATTAAATTTCCCAAATTTTCTTTTTTTCTCCTCCAATTGCAATTCCTTTGATGTTGACTCCTTTCCAGCGTGTTTGTAGGTCCTTCTTTTCTGTTTTGGCCTTCAGTGGGGATCAATTTTGGCAAGCTTTGCTGCATGTGCCTGCCCTTTCTGGCGTATGGCCTGCCTGCATTTTGATGGCTTTGACTTTGGGAAAGATTTTTTCTTTTTTTTTTTTTGTTTCTTTTAAGTATTCATGCCATGTCCCTCATATCTTGCTCCTTAAGCTGTGTCTTCCTCCTTGACTTTTTCCCCTGCTTTTGCAACATCTGTGAGCTTAGTTTTGGCATCTTTTGGTCCTTTGCACTGCACCTGATATAAACGCAGGCCATTTTCTTAGAGTCACTTAATTTCCCAAATTTTCTTTTTTTCTCCTCCAATTGCAATTCCTTTGATGTTGACTCCTTACCAGCGTGTTTTTAGGTCCTTCTTTTCTGTTTTGGCCTTCAGTGGGGATCAATTTTGGCAAGCTTTGCTGCATGTGCCTGCCCTTGGTGGCGTATGGCCTGCCTGCATATTGATGGCTTTGACTTTGGGAAAGATTTTTTCTTTTTTTTTTTTTTGTTTCTTTTAAGTATTCATGCCATGTCCCTCATATCTTGCTCCTTAAGCTGTGTCTTCCTCCTTGACTTTTTCCCCTGCTTTTGCAACATCTGTGAGCTTAGTTTTGCCATCTTTGGTCCTTTGCACTGCACCTGATAAAACCCAAGGCCACTTTCTAAGAGTCACTTAATTTCCCAAATTTTCTTTTTTTCTCCTCCAATTGCAATCCCTTTGATGTTGACTCCATTCCAGCGTGATTGTAGGTCCTTCTTTTCTGTTTTGGCCTTCAGTGGGGATCAATTTTTGCAAGCTTTGCTGCATGTGCCTGCCCTTTCTGGCGTATGGCCTGCCTGCATTTTGATGGCTTTGAATTTGGGAAAGATTTTTTTCATTTTTTTTTTTTTTTTTGTTTTAAGTGTTCATGCCATGTCCCTCATATCTTGCCCCCCTAAGTTGTGTCTTCCTCCTTGACTTTTTCCCCTGCTTTTGCAACATCTGGGAGCTTAGTTTTGGCATCTTTTGGTCCTTTGCCCTGCACCTGCTAAAAGCCCATGCCACTTTCTAAGAGTCATTAAATTTCCCAAATTTTCTTTTTTTCTCCTCCAATTGCAATTCCTTTGATGTTGACTCCTTTCCAGCGTGTTTGTAGGTCCTTCTTTTCTGTTTTGGCCTTCAGTGGGGATCAATTTTGGCAAGCTTTGCTGCATGTGCCTGCCCTTGGTGGCGTATGGCCTGCCTGCATTTTGATGGCTTTGACTTTGGGAAAGATTTTTTCTTTTGTTTTTTTTTTATTATTTTAAGTATTCATGCCATGTCCCTCATAACTTGCCCCATAAGTTGTGTCTTCCTCCTTGACTTTTTCCCCTGCTTTTGCAACATCTGTGAGCTTAGTTTTGGCATCTTTTGGTCCTTTGCAATGCAGCTGATTTCCTCACAGCCTTTTTTTTGAAGAGACTAAAATTCCGGATTTTCTGCTTTTTTCAATTGCATTTCATTTGAACCTATCTCCTTTCCAGAGTGTTTGTAAGCCTATCTTTTGGGATTCGCAAGATTCCTTTTCCCTTCCCGAAAGGAAATTTCATTTCCTTTCCGGAAGGGAAAAGGAGTCTTGCGATTTCCATGGGGACCAATAGAGGAATCTTTGGTGCATGTCCCTGCACTTGATGGCAGGCCATGCCTTTTGATGTCTTTGACTTTGGGAAAGATTTTTTCTTTTTTTGGTTGTTTTCTGAAGTGTTCATGCCATGTCCCTCATATCTTGCCCCCTAAGTTGTGTCTTCCTCCTTGACTTTTTCCCCTGCTTTTGCAACATCTGGGAGCTTAGTATTCGCATCTTTTGGTCCTTTGCACTGCACCTGATATAAACGCAGGCCATTTTCTTAGAGTCACTAAATTTCCCAAATTTTCTTTTTTTCTCCTCCAATTGCTATCCCTTTGATGTTGTCTCCTTACCAGCGTGTTTTTAGGTCCTTCTTTTCTGTTTTGGCCTTCAGTGGGGATCAATTTTGGCAAGCTTTGCTGCATGTGCCTGCCCTTTCTGGCGTATGGCCTGCCTGGATTTTGATGGCTTTGACTTTGGGAAAGATTTTTTCTTTTTTTTTTTTTTTAATTTTTTAAGTATTCATGCCATGTCCCTCATATCTTGCCCCCTAAGTTGTGTCTTCCTCCTTGACTTTTTCCCCTGCTTTTGCAACATCTGGGAGCTTAGTTTTGGCATCTTTTGGTCCTTTGCAATGCACCTGCTAAAAGCCCAGGGCACTTTCTAAGAGTCATTAAATTTCCCAAATTTTCTTTTTTTCTCCTCCAATTGCAAATCCTTTGATGTTGACTCCTTTCCAGCGTGTTTGTAGGTCCTTCTTTTCTGTTTTGGCCTTCAGTGGGGATCAATTTTGGCAAGCTTTGCTGCATGTGCCTGCCCTTGGTGGCGTATGGCCTGCCTGCATTTTGATGGCTTTGACTTTGGGAAAGATTTTTTCTTTTGTTTTTTTTTATTATTTTAAATATTCATGCCATGTCCCTCATATCTTGCCCCCTAAGTTGTGTCTTCCTCCTTGACTTTTTCCCCTGCTTTTGCAACATCTGTGAGCTTAGTTTTGGCACCTTTTGGTCCTTTGCAATGCAGCTGATTTCCTCACAGCCTATATTTTGAAGAGACTAAAATTCCCAATTTTCTGCTTTTTTCAATTGCATTTCATTTGAACCTATCTCCTTTCCAGAGTGTTTGTAAGCCTATCTTTTGGGATTCGCAAGATTCCTTTTCCCTTCCCGAAAGGAAATTTCATTTCCTTTTGGGAAGGGAAAAGGAATCTTGCGATTTCAATGGGGACCAATAGAGGAATCTTTGGTGCATGTCCCTGCACTTGATGGCAGGCCATGCCTTTTGATGTCTTTGACTTTGGGAAAGATTTTTTCTTTTTTTGGTTGTTTTCTGAAGTGTTCATGCCATGTCCCTCATATCTTGCCCCCTAAGTTGTGTCTTCCTCCTTGACTTTTTCCCCTTCTTTTGCAACATCTGTGAGCTTAGTTTTGGCATCTTTTGGTCCTTTGCTCTGCACCTGCCTAAACCCCAGGCCACTTTCTAAGAGTCACTAAATTTCCCAAATTTTCTTTTTTTCTCCTCCAATTGCAATTCCTTTGATGTTGACTCCTTTCCTGCGTGTTTGTAGGTCCTTCTTTTCTGTTTTGCCTTCAGTGGGGATCAGTTTTGGCAAGCTTTGCTGCATGTGCCTGCCCTTGGTGGCGAATGGCCTGCCTGCATTTTGATGGCTTTGACTTTGGGAAAGATTTTTTCTTTTTTTTTTTTTTTTATTTTAAGTATTCATGCCATGTCCCTCATATCTTGCCCCCTAAGTTGTGTCTTCCTCCTTGACTTTTTCCCCTGCTTTTGCAACATCTGTGAGCTTAGTTTTGGCATCTTTTGGTCCTTTGCACTGCACCTGCTAAAACCCCAGGCCATTTTCTTAGAGTCAATAAATTTCCAAAATTTTCTTTTTTTCTCCTCCAATTGCAATCCCTTTGATGTTGACTCCTTTCCAGCGTGTTTTTAGGTCCTTGTTTTCTGTTTTGCCTTCAGGGGGATCAGTTTTGGCAAGCTTTGCTGCATCTGCCTGCCCTTGGTGGCGTATGGCCTGCCTGCATTTTGATGGCTTTGACTTTGGGAAAGATTTTTTCTTTTTTTTTTTTTTTAATTTTTTAAGTATTCATGCCATGTCCCTCATATCTTGCCCCCTAAGTTGTGTCTTCCTCCTTGACTTTTTCCCCTGCTTTTGCAACATCTGTGAGCTTAGTTTTGCCACCATTTGGTCCTTTGCACTGCACCTGCTAAAACCCCAGGCCACTTTCTAAGAGTCATTAAATTTCCCAAATTTTCTTTTTTTCTTATCCAATTGCAAATCCTTTTATGGTTTCTCCATTCCAGCGTGTTTGTAGGTCCTTTTTTTCTGTTTTTGGCCTTCAGTGGGGATCAATTTTGGCAAGCTTTGCTGCATGTGCTTGCCCTTTCTGGCGTATGGCCTGCCTGCATTTTGAATGCTTTGAATTTGGGAAAGATTTTTTTCATTTTTTTTTTTTTTTTTGTTTTAAGTATTCATGCCATGTCCCTCATATCTTGCCCCCTAAGTTGTGTCTTCCTCCTTGACTTTTTCCCCTGCTTTTGCAACATCTGGGAGCTTAGTTTTTGCATCTTTTGGTCCTTTGCAATGCACCTGATATAAACGCAGGCCATTTTCTTAGAGTCACTTAATTTCCCAAATTTTCTTTTTTTCTCCTCCAATTGCAATTCCTTTAATGTTGACTCCTTTCCAGCGTGTTTGTAGGTCCTTCTTTTCTGTTTTGGCCTTCAGTGGGGATCAATTTTGGCAAGCTTTGCTGCATGTGCCTGCCCTTGCTGGCGTATGGCCTGCCTGCATTTTGATGGCTTTGACTTTGGGAAAGATTTTTTCTTGTTTTTTTTTTTGTTTCTTTTAAGTATTCATGCCATGTCCCTCATATCTTGCTCCTTAAGCTGTGTCTTCCTCCTTGACTTTTTCCCCTGCTTTTGCAACATCTGTGAGCTTAGTTTTGGCATCTTTTGGTCCTTTGCACTGCACCTGCTAAAAGCCCAGGCCACTTTCTAAGAGTCATTAAATTTCCCAAATTTTCTTTTTTTCTCCTCCAATTGCAATTCCTTTGATGTTGACTCCTTTCCAGCGTGTTTGTAGGTCCTTCTTTTCTGTTTTGGCCTTCAGTGGGGATCAATTTTGGCAAGCTTTGCTGCATGTGCCTGCCCTTGGTGCCGAATGGCCTGCCTGCATTTTGATGGCTTTGACTTTGGGAAAGATTTTTTTTTTTTTTTTTTAATATTTTAAGTATTCATGCCATGTCCCTCATATCTTGCTCCCTAAGTTTTGTCTTCCTCCTTGACTTTTTCCCCTGCTTTTGCAACATCTGGGAGCTTAGTTTTGGCATCTTTTGGTCCTTTGCACTGCACCTGATATAAACCCAGGCCATTTTCTTAGAGTCACTTAATTTCCAAAATTTTCTTTTTTTCTCCTCCAATTGCAATTCCTTTGATGTTGACTCTTTACCAGCGTGTTTTTAGGTCCTTCTTTTCTGTTTTGGCCTTCAGTGGGGATCAATTTTGGCAAGCTTTGCTGCATGTGCCTGCCCTTGGTGGCGTATGTCCTGCCTGAATTTTGATGGCTTTGACTTTGGGAAAGATTTTTTCTTTTTTTTTTTTTTTTATTATTTTAAGTATTCATGCCATGTCCCTCATATCTTGCTCCTTAAGCTGTGTCTTCCTCCTTGACTTTTTCCCCTGCTTTTGCAACATCTGTGAGCTTAGTTTTGGCATCTTTTGGTCCTTTGCCCTGCACCTGCTAAAACCCCAGGCCATTTTCGTAGAGTCACTAAATTTCCAAAATTTCTTTTTTTCTCCTCCAATTGCAATCCCTTTGATGTTGACTCCTTTCCAGCGTGTTTGCAGGTCCTTCTTTTCTGTTTTGCCTTCAGGGGGATCAGTTTTGGCAAGCTTTGCTGCATCTGCCTGCCCTTGGTGGCGTATGGCCTGCCTGCATTTTGATGGCTTTGACTTTGGGAAAGATTTTTTCTTTTTTTTTTTTTTAATATTTTAAGTATTCATGCCATGTCCCTGATATCTTGCCCCCTAAGTTGTGTCTTCCTCCTTGACTTTTTCCCCTGCTTTTGCAACATCTGGGAGCTTAGTTTTGGCATCTTTTGGTCCTTTGCACTGCACCTGATATAAACGCAGGCCATTTTCTTAGAGTCACTTAATTTCCCAAATTTTCTTTTTTTCTCCTCCAATTGCAATTCCTTTGATGTTGACTCCTTACCAGCGTGTTTTTAGGTCCTTCTTTTCTGTTTTGGCCTTCAGTGGGGATCAATTTTGGCAAGCTTTGCTGCATGTGCCTGCCCTTGGTGGCGTATGGCCTGCCTGCATATTGATGGCTTTGACTTTGGGAAAGATTTTTTCTTTTTTTTTTTTTTGTTTCTTTTAAGTATTCATGCCATGTCCCTCATATCTTGCTCCTTAAGCTGTGTCTTCCTCCTTGATTTTTTCCCCAGCTTTTGCAACATCTGTGAGCTTAGTTTTGCCATCTTTTGGTCCTTTGCACTGCACCTGATAAAACCCAAGGCCACTTTCTAAGAGTCACTTAATTTCCCAAATTTTCTTTTTTTCTCCTCCAATTGCAATTCCTTTGATGGTGTCTGCATTCCAGCGTGTTTGTAGGTCCTTCTTTTCTGTTTTGGCCTTCAGTGGGGATCAATTTTGGCAAGCTTTGCTGCATGTGCCTGCCCTTTCTGGCGTATGGCCTGCCTGCATTTTGATGGCTTTGAATTTGGGAAAGATTTTTTTCATTTTTTTTTTTTTTTTTGTTTTAAGTGTTCATGCCATGTCCCTCATATCTTGCCCCCTAAGTTGTGTCTTCCTCCTTGACTTTTTCCCCTGCTTTTGCAGCATCTGGGAGCTTAGTTTTGGCATCTTTTGGTCCTTTGCCCTGCACCTGCTAAAAGCCCATGCCACTTTCTAAGAGTCATTAAATTTCCCAAATTTTCTTTTTTTCTCCTCCAATTGCAATTCCTTTGATGTTGACTCCTTTCCAGCGTGTTTGTAGGTCCTTCTTTTCTGTTTTGGCCTTCAGTGGGGATCAATTTTGGCAAGCTTTGCTGCATGTGCCTGCCCTTGGTGGCGTATGGCCTGCCTGCATTTTGATGGCTTTGACTTTGGGAAAGATTTTTTCTTTTGTTTTTTTTTATTATTTCAAGTATTCATGCCATGTCCCTCATAACTTGCCCCCTAAGTTGTGTCTTCCTCCTTGACTTTTTCCCCTGCTTTTGCAACATCTGTGAGCTTAGTTTTGGCATCTTTTGGTCCTTTGCAATGCAGCTGATTTCCTCACAGCCTTTTTTTTGAAGAGACTAAAATTCCCGATTTTCTGCTTTTTTCAATTGCATTTCATTTGAACCTATCTCCTTTCCAGAGTGTTTGTAAGCCTATCTTTTGGGATTCGCAAGATTCCTTTTCCCTTCCCGAAAGGAAATTTCATTTCCTTTCGGGAAGGGAAAAGGAGTCTTGCGATTTCCATGGGGACCAATAGAGGAATCTTTGGTGCATGTCCCTGCACTTGATGGCAGGCCATGCCTTTTGATGTCTTTGACTTTGGGAAAGATTTTTTCTTTTTTTGGTTGTTTTGTGAAGTGTTCATGCCATGTCCCTCATATCTTGCCCCCTAAGTTGTGTCTTCCTCCTTGACTTTTTCCCCTGCTTTTGCAACATCTGGGAGCTTAGTATTCGCATCTTTTGGTCCTTTGCACTGCACCTGATATAAACGCAGGCCATTTTCTTAGAGTCACTAAATTTCCCAAATTTTCTTTTTTTCTCCTCCAATTGCTATCCCTTTGATGTTGTCTCCTCACCAGCGTGTTTTTAGGTCCTTCTTTTCTGTTTTGGCCTTCAGTGGGGATCAATTTTGGCAAGCTTTGCTGCATGTGCCTGCCCTTTCTGGCGTATGGCCTGCCTGGATTTTGATGGCTTTGACTTTGGGAAAGATTTTTTCTTTTTTTTTTTTTTTAATTTTTTAAGTATTCATGCCATGTCCCTCATATCTTGCCCCCTAAGTTGTGTCTTCCTCCTTGACTTTTTCCCCTGCTTTTGCAACATCTGGGAGCTTAGTTTTGGCATCTTTTGGTCCTTTGCAATGCACCTGCTAAAAGCCCAGGTCACTTTCTAAGAGTCATTAAATTTCCCAAATTTTCTTTTTTTCTCCTCCAATTGCAATTCCTTTGATGTTGACTCCTTTCCAGCGTGTTTGTAGGTCCTTCTTTTCTGTTTTGGCCTTCAGTGGGGATCAATTTTGGCAAGCTTTGCTGCATGTGCCTGCCCTTGGTGGCGTATGGCCTGCCTGCATTTTGATGGCTTTGACTTTGGGAAAGATTTTTTCTTTTGTTTTTTTTTATTATTTTAAATATTCATGCCATGTCCCTCATATCTTGCCCCCTAAGTTGTGTCTTCCTCCTTGATTTTTTCCCCTGCTTTTGCAACATCTGTGAGCTTAGTTTTGGCACCTTTTGGTCCTTTGCAATGCAGCTGATTTCCTCACAGCCTATTTTTTGAAGAGACTAAAATTCCCAATTTTCTGCTTTTTTCAATTGCATTTCATTTGAACCTATCTCCTTTCCAGAGTGTTTGTAAGCCTATCTTTTGGGATTCGCAAGATTCCTTTTCCCTTCCCGAAAGGAAATTTCATTTCCTTTCGGGAAGGGAAAAGGAATCTTGCGATTTCAATGGGGACCAATAGAGGAATCTTTGGTGCATGTCCCTGCACTTGATGGCAGGCCATGCCTTTTGATGTCTTTGACTTTGGGAAAGATTTTTTCTTTTTTTGGTTGTTTTCTGAAGTGTTCATGCCATGTCCCTCATATCTTGCCCCCTAAGTTGTGTCTTCCTCCTTGACTTTTTCCCCTTCTTTTGCAACATCTGTGAGCTTAGTTTTGGCATCTTTTGGTCCTTTGCTCTGCACCTGCCTAAACCCCAGGCCACTTTCTAAGAGTCACTAAATTTCCCAAATTTTCTTTTTTTCTCCTCCAATTGCAATTCCTTTGATGTTGACTCCTTTCCTGCGTGTTTGTAGGTCCTTCTTTTCTGTTTTGCCTTCAGTGGGGATCAATTTTGGCAAGCTTTGCTGCATGTGCCTGCCCTTTCTGGCGAATGGCCTGCCTGCATTTTGATGGCTTTGACTTTGGGAAAGATTTTTTCTTTTTTTTTTTTTTTTTATTTTAAGTATTCATGCCATGTCCCTCATATCTTGCCCCCTAAGTTGTGTCTTCCTCCTTGACTTTTTCCCCTGCTTTTGCAACATCTGTGAGCTTAGTTTTGGCATCTTTTGGTCCTTTGCACTGCACCTGCTAAAACCCCAGGCCATTTTCTTAGAGTCACTAAATTTCCAAAATTTTCTTTTTTTCTCCTCCAATTGCAATCCCTTTGATGTTGACTCCTTTCCAGCGTGTTTTTAGGTCCTTGTTTTCTGTTTTGCCTTCAGGGGGATCAGTTTTGGCAAGCTTTGCTGCATCTGCCTGCCCTTGGTGGCGTATGGCCTGCCTGCATTTTGATGGCTTTGACTTTGGGAAAGATTTTTTCTTTTTTTTTTTTTTAATATTTTAAGTATTCATGCCATGTCCCTGATATCTTGCCCCCTAAGTTGTGTCTTCCTCCTTGACTTTTTCCCCTGCTTTTGCAACATCTGTGAGCTTAGTTTTGGCATCTTTTGGTCCTTTGCACTGCACCTGATATAAACGCAGGCCATTTTCTTAGAGTCACTTAATTTCCCAAATTTTCTTTTTTTCTCCTCCAATTGCAATTCCTTTGATGTTGACTCCTTACCAGCGTGTTTTTAGGTCCTTCTTTTCTGTTTTGGCCTTCAGTGGGGATCAATTTTGGCAAGCTTTGCTGCATGTGCCTGCCCTTGGTGGCGTATGGCCTGCCTGCATTTTGATGGCTTTGACTTTGGGATAGATTTTTTCTTTTTTTTTTTTTTATTATTTTAAGTATTCATGCCATGTCCCTCATATCTTGCCCCCTAAGTTGTGTCTTCCTCCTTGACTTTTTCCCCTGCTTTTGCAACATCTGTGAGCTTAGTTTTGGCATCTTTAGGTCCTTTGCAATGCAGCTGATTTCCTCACAGCCTTTTTTTTGAAGAGACTAAAATTCCGGATTTTCTGCTTTTTTCAATTGCATTTCATTTGAACCTATCTCCTTTACAGAGTGTTTGTAAGCCTTTCTTTTGGGATTCGCAAGATTCCTTTTCCCTTCCCGAAAGGAAATTTCATTTCCTTTCCGGAAGGGAAAAGGAGTCTTGCGATTTCCATGGGGACCAATAGAGGAATCTTTGGTGCATGTCCCTGCACTTGATGGCAGGCCATGCCTTTTGATGTCTTTGACTTTGGGAAAGATTTTTTCTTTTTTTGGTTGTTTTCTGAAGTGTTCATGCCATGTCCCTCATATCTTGCCCCCTAAGTTGTGTCTTCCTCCTTGACTTTTTCCCCTGCTTTTGCAACATCTGGGAGCTTAGTTTTGGCATCTTTTGGTCCTTTGCATTGCACCTGATATAAACGCAGGCCATTTTCTTAGAGTCACTAAATTTCCCAAATTTTCATTTTTTCTCCTCCAATTGCAATCCCTTTGATTTTGTCTCCTTACCAGCGTGTTTTTAGGTCCTTCTTTTCTGTTTTGGCCTTCAGTGGGGATCAATTTTGGCAAGCTTTGCTGCATGTTCCTGCCCTTTCTGGCGTATGGCCTGCCTGGATTTTGATGGCTTTGACTTTGGGAAAGATTTTTTCTTTTTTTTTTTTTTTAATTTTTTAAGTATTCATGCCATGTCCCTCATATCTTGCCCCCTAAGTCGTGTCTTCCTCCTTGACTTTTTCCCCTGCTTTTGCAACATCTGGGAGCTTAGTTTTTGCATCTTTTGGTCCTTTGCACTGCACCTGATATAAACGCAGGCCATTTTCTTAGAGTCACTTAATTTCCCAAATTTTCTTTTTTTCTCCTCCAATTGCAATTCCTTTGATGTTGACTCCTTTCCAGCGTGTTTGTAGGTCCTTCTTTTCTGTTTTGGCCTTCAGTGGGGATCAATTTTGGCAAGCTTTGCTGCATGTGCCTGCCCTTGCTGGTGTATGGCCTGCCTGCATTTTGATGGCTTTGACTTTGGGAAAGATTTTTTCTTTTTTTTTTTTTTGTTTCTTTTAAGTATTCATGCCATGTCCCTCATATCTTGCTCCTTAAGCTGTGTCTTCCTCCTTGACTTTTTCCCCTGCTTTTGCAACATCTGTGAGCTTAGTTTTGGCATCTTTTGGTCCTTTGCACTGCACCTGCTAAAAGCCCAGGCCACTTTCTAAGAGTCATTAAATTTCCCAAATTTTCTTTTTTTCTCCTCCAATTGCAATTCCTTTGATGTTGACTCCTTTCCAGCGTGTTTGTAGGTCCTTTTTTCTGTTTTGGCCTTCAGTGGGGATCAATTTTGGCAAGCTTTGCTGCATGTGCCTGCCCTTGCTGGCGTATGGCCTGCCTGCATTTTGATGTCTTTGAATTTGGGAAAGATTTTTTTCGTTTTTTTTTTTTTTTTGTTTTAAGTATTCATGCCATGTCCCTCATATCTTGCCCCCCTAAGTTGTGTCTTCCTCCTTGACTTTTTCCCCTGCTTTTGCAACATCTGTGAGCTTAGTTTTGGCATCTTTTGGTCCTTTGCACTGCACCTGCTATAAGCCCAGGCCACTTTCTAAGAGTCATTAAATTTCCCAAATTTTCTTTTTTTCTCCTCCAATTGCAATTCCTTTGATGTTGACTCCTTTCCAGCGTGTTTGTAGGTCCTTCTTTTCTGTTTTGGCCTTCAGTGGGGATCAATTTTGGCAAGTTTGCTGCATGTGCCTGCCCTTGCTGGCGTATGGCCTGCCTGCATTTTGATGGCTTTGACTTTGGGAAAGATTTTTTCTTTTTTTTTTTTTTGTTTCTTTTAAGTATTCATGCCATGTCCCTCATATCTTGCTCCTTAAGCTGTGTCTTCCTCCTTGACTTTTTCCCCTGCTTTTGCAACATCTGTGAGCTTAGTTTTGGCATCTTTTGGTCCTTTGCACTGCACCTGCTAAAAGCCCAGGCCACTTTCTAAGAGTCATTAAATATCCCAAATTTTCTTTTTTTCTCCTCCAATTGCAATTCCTTTGATGTTGACTCCTTTCCAGCGTGTTTGTAGGTCCTTCTTTTCTGTTTTGGCCTTCAGTGGGGATCAATTTTGGCAAGCTTTGCTGCATGTGCCTGCCCTTGGTGCCGAATGGCCTGCCTGCATTTTGATGGCTTTGACTTTGGGAAAGATTTTTTTTTTTTTTTTTTTTAATATTTTAAGTATTCATGCCATGTCCCTCATATCTTGCTCCCTAAGTTTTGTCTTCCTCCTTGACTTTTTCCCCTGCTTTTGCAACATCTGGGAGCTTAGTTTTGGCATCTTTTGGTCCTTTGCACTGCACCTGATATAAACCCAGGCCATTTTCTTAGAGTCACTTAATTTCCAAAATTTTCTTTTTTTCTCCTCCAATTGCAATTCCTTTGATGTTGACTCTTTACCAGCGTGTTTGTAGGTCCTTCTTTTCTGTTTTGGCCTTCAGTGGGGATCAATTTTGGCAAGCTTTGCTGCATGTGCCTGCCCTTGGTGGCGTATGTCCTGCCTGAATTTTGATGGCTTTGACTTTGGGAAAGATTTTTTCTTTTTTTTTTTTTTTATTATTTTAAGTATTCATGCCATGTCCCTCATATCTTGCTCCTTAAGCTGTGTCTTCCTCCTTGACTTTTTCCCCTGCTTTTGCAACATCTGTGAGCTTAGTTTTGCCACCTTTTGATCCTTTGCAATGCAGCTGATTTCCTCACAGCCTATTTTTTGAAGAGACTAAAATTCCAGATTATCTGCTTTTTTCAATTGCATTTCATTTGAACCTATCTCCTTTCCAGAGTGTTTGTAAGCCTTTCTTTTGGGATTCGCAAGATTCCTTTTCCCTTCCCGAAAGGAAATTTCATTTCCTTTCGGGAAGGGAAAAGGAATCTTGCGATTTCAATGGGGACCAATAGAGGAATCTTTGGTGCATGTCCCTGCACTTGACGGCAGGCCATGACTTTTGATGGCCTTGACTTTAGGAAAGATTTTTTTCTTTTTTCGGTTGTTTTCTGAAGGGTTCATGCCATGTCCCTCATATCTTGCCCTCTAAGTTGTGTCTTCCTCCTTGACTTTTTCCCCTGGTTTTGCAACATCTGTGAGCTTAGTTTTGGCATCTTTTGGTCCTTTGCACTGCACCTGCTAAAACCCCAGGCCACTTTCTAAGAGTCACTAAATTTCCCAAATTTTCTTTTTTTCTCCTCCAATTGCAATTCTTTTGATGTTGACTCCTTTCCAGCGTGTTTGTAGGTCCTTCTTTTCTGTTTTGCCTTCAGTGGGGATCAGTTTTGGCAAGCTTTGCTGCATGTGCCTGCCCTTGGTGGCGAATGGCCTGCCTGGATTTTGATGGCTTTGACTTTGGGAAAGATTTTTTCTTTTTTTTTTTTTATTATTTGAAGTATTCATGCCATGTCCCTCATATCTTGCCCCCTAAGTTGTGTCTTCCTCCTTGACTTTTTCCCCTGCTTTTGCAACATCTGGGAGCTTAGTTTTGGCATCTTTTGGTCCTTTGCACTGCACCTGATATAAACGCAGGCCATTTCCTTAGAGTCACTTAATTTACCAAATTTTCTTTTTTTCTCCTCCAATTGCAATTCCTTTGATGTTGACTCATAACCAGCATGTTTTTAGGTCCTTCTTTTCTGTTTTGGCCTTCAGTGGGGATCAATTTTGGCAAGCTTTGCTGCATGTGCCTGCCCTTGGTGGCGAATGGCCTGCCTGAATTTTGATGTCTTTGAATTTGGGAAAGATTTTTTTAGTTTTTTTTTTTTTTTGTTTTAAGTATTCATGCCATGTCCCTCATATCTTGCCCCCTAAGTTGTGTCTTCCTCCTTGACTTTTTCCCCTGCTTTTGCAACATCTGTGAGCTTAGTTTTGGCATCTTTTGGTCCTTTGCACTGCACCTGCTATAAGCCCAGGCCACTTTCTAAGAGTCATTAAATTTCCCGAATTTTCTTTTTTTCTCCTCCAATTGCAATTCCTTTGATGTTGACTCCTTTCCAGCGTGTTTGTAGGTCCTTCTTTTCTGTTTTGGCCTTCAGTGGGGATCAATTTTGGCAAGCTTTGCTGCATGTGCCTGCCCTTGCTGGCGTATGGCCTGCCTGCATTTTGATGGCTTTGACTTTGGGAAAGATTTTTTCTTTTTTTTTTTTTGTTTCTTTTAAGTATTCATGCCATGTCCCTCATATCTTGCTCCTTAAGCTGTGTCTTCCTCCTTGACTTTTTCCCCTGCTTTTGCAACATCTGTGAGCTTAGTTTTGGCATCTTTTGGTCCTTTGCACTGCACCTGCTAAAAGCCCAGGCCACTTTCTAAGAGTCATTAAATTTCCCAAATTTTCTTTTTTTCTCCTCCAATTGCAATTCCTTTGATGTTGACTCCTTTCCAGCGTGTTTGTAGGTCCTTCTTTTCTGTTTTGGCCTTCAGTGGGGATCAATTTTGGCAAGCATTGCTGCATGTGCCTGCCCTTGCTGGCGTATGGCCTGCCTGCATTTTGATGGCTTTGACTTTGGGAAAGATTTTTTATTTTTTTTTTTTTTTGTTTCTTTTAATTATTCATGCCATGTCCCTCATATCTTGCTCCTTAAGCTGTGTCTTCCTCCTTGACTTTTTCCCCTGCTTTTGCAACATCTGTGAGCTTAGTTGTGGCATCTTTTGGTCCTTTGCACTGCACCTGCTATAAGCCCAGGCCACTTTCTAAGAGTCATTAAATTTCCCAAATTTTCTTTTTTTCTCCTCCAATTGCAATTCCTTTGATGTTGACTCCTTTCCAGCGTGTTTGTAGGTCCTTCTTTTCTGTTTTGGCCTTCAGTGGGGATCAATTTTGGCAAGCTTTGCTGCATGTGCCTGCCCTTGCTGGCGTATGGCCTGCCTGCATTTTGATGGCTTTGACTTTGGGAAAGATTTTTTCTTTTTTTTTTTTTGTTTCTTTTAAGTATTCATGCCATGTCCCTCATATCTTGCTCCTTAAGCTGTGTCTTCCTCCTTGACTTTTTCCCCTGCTTTTGCAACATCTTTGAGCTTAGTTGTGGCATCTTTTGGTCCTTTGCACTGCACCTGATAAAACCCCAGGCCACTTTCTAAGAGTCAATAAATTTCCCAAATTTTCTTTTTTTCTCCTCCAATTGCAATTCCTTTGATGTTGACTCCTTTCCAGCGTGTTTGTAGGTCCTTCTTTTCTGTTTTGGCCTTCAGTGGGGATCAATTTTGGCAAGCTTTGCTGCATGTGCCTGCCCTTGCTGGCGTATGGCCTGCCTGCATTTTGATGGCTTTGACTTTGGGAAAGATTTTTTCTTTTTTTTTTTTTGTTTCTTTTAAGTATTCATGCCATGTCCCTCATAACTTGCCCCCTAAGTTGTGTTTTCCTCCTTGACTTTTTCCCCTGCTTTTGCAACATCTGTGAGCTTAGTTTTGGCATCTTTTGGTCCTTTGCAATGCAGCTGATTTCCTCACAGCCTTTTTTTTGAAGAGACTAAAATTCCGGATTTTCTGCTTTTTTCAATTGCATTTCATTTGAACCTATCTCCTTTCCAGAGTGTTTGTGAGCCTATCTTTGGGATTCGCAAGATTCCTTTTCCCTTCCCGAAAAGAAAATTTCATTTCCTTTCGGGAAGGGAAAAGGAATCTTGCGATTTCAATGGGGACCAATAGAGGAATCTTAGGTGCATGTCTCTGCACTTGACGGCAGGCCATGACTTTTGATGGCCTTGACTTTAGGAAAGATTTTTTTCTTTTTTCGGTTGTTTTCTGAAGGGTCCATGCCATGTCCCTCATATCTTGCCCTCTAAGTTGTGTCTTCCTCCTTGACTTTTTCCCCTGCTTTTGCAACATCTGTGAGCTTAGTTTTGGCATCTTTTGGTCCTTTGCACTGCACCTGCTAAAACCCCAGGCCACTTTCTAAGAGTCACTCAATTTCCCAAATTTTCTTTTTTTCTCCTCCATTTGCAATTCTTTTGATGTTGACTCCTTTCCAGCGTGTTTGTAGGTCCTTCTTTTCTGTTTTGCCTTCAGTGGGGATGAGTTTTGGCAAGCTTTGCTGCATGTGCCTGCCCTTCGTGGCGAATGGCCTGCCTGCATTTTGATGGCTTTGACTTTTGGAAAGATTTTTTCTTTTTTTTTTTTTTAATATTTGAAGTATTCATGCCATGTCCCTCATATCTTGCCCCCTAAGTTGTGTCTTCCTCCTTGACTTTTTCCCCTGCTTTTGCAACATCTGGGAGCTTAGTTTTGGCATCTTTTGGTCCTTTGCACTGCACCTGATATAAACGCAGGCCATTTTCTTAGAGTCACTTAATTTACCAAATTTTCTTTTTTTCTCCTCCAATTGCAATTCCTTTGATGTTGACTCCTAACCAGCATGTTTTTAGGTCCTTCTTTTCTGTTTTGGCCTTCAGTGGGGATCAATTTTGGCAAGCTTTGCTGCATGTGCCTGCCCTTGGTGGCGTATGGCCTGCCTGAATTTTGATGTCTTTGAATTTGGAAAAGATTTTTTTAGTTTTTTTTTTTTTTTGTTTTAAGTATTCATGCCATGTCCCTCATATCTTGCCCCCTAAGTTGTGTCTTCCTCCTTGACTTTTTCCCCTGCTTTTGCAACATCTGTGAGCTTAGTTTTGGCATCTTTTGGTCCTTTGCACTGCACCTGCTATAAGCCCAGGCCACTTTCTAAGAGTCATTAAATTTCCCGAATTTTCTTTTTTTCTCCTCCAATTGCAATTCCTTTGATGTTGACTCCTTTCCAGCGTGTTTGTAGGTCCTTCTTTTCTGTTTTGGCCTTCAGTGGGGATCAATTTTGGCAAGCTTTGCTGCATGTGCCTGCCCTTGGTGGCGTATAGGCCTGCCTGCATTTTGATGGCTTTGACTTTGGCAAAGATTTTTTCTTTTTTTTTTTTTTTAATATTTTAAGTATTCATGCCATGTCCCTCATATCTTGCCCCCTAAGTTGTGTCTTCCTCCTTGACTTTTTCCCCTGCTTTTGCAACATCTGTGAGCTTAGTTTTGGCATCTTTTGGTCCTTTGCACTGCACCTGCTATAAGCCCAGGCCACTTTCTAAGAGTCATTAAATTTCCCAAATTTTCTTTTTTTCTCCTCCAATTGCAATTCCTTTGATGTTGACTCCTTTCCAGCGTGTTTGTAGGTCCTTCTTTTCTGTTTTGGCCTTCAGTGGGGATCAATTTTGGCAAGCTTTGCTGCATGTGCCTGCCCTTGCTGGCGTATGGCCTGCCTGCATTTTGATGGCTTTGACTTTGGGAAAGATTTTTTCTTTTTTTTTTTTTGTTTCTTTTAAGTATTCATGCCATGTCCCTCATATCTTGCTCCTTAAGCTGTGTCTTCCTCCTTGACTTTTTCCCCTGCTTTTGCAACATCTGTGAGCTTAGTTTTGGCATCTTTTGGTCCTTTGCACTGCACCTGCTAAAACCCCAGGCCACTTTCTAAGAGTCATTAAATTTCCCAAATTTTCTTTTTTTCTCCTCCAATTGCAATCCCTTTGATGTTGACTCCTTACCAGCGTGTTTTTAGGTCCTTCTTTTCTGTTTTGGCCTTCAGTGGGGATCAATTTTGGCAAGCTTTGCTGCATGTGCCTGCCCTTGGTGGCGTATGGCCTGCCTGCATTTTGATGGCTTTGACTTTGGGATAGATTTTTTCTTTTTTTTTTTTTGTTTCTTTTAAGTATTCATGCCATGTCCCTCATATCTTGCCCCCTAAGTTGTGTCTTCCTCCTTGACTTTTTCCCCTGCTTTTGCAACATCTGTGAGCTTAGTTTTGGCATCTTTTGGTCCTTTGCAATGCAGCTGATTTCCTCACAGCCTTTTTTTTGAAGAGACTAAAATTCCGGATTTTCTGCTTTTTTCAATTGCATTTCATTTGAACCTATCTCCTTTCCAGAGTGTTTGTAAGCCTTTCTTTTGGGATTCGCAAGATTCCTTTTCCCTTCCCGAAAGGAAATTTCATTTCCTTTCGGGAAGGGAAAAGGAATCTTGCGATTTCAATGGGGACCAATAGAGGAATCTTTGGTGCATGTCCCTGCACTTGATGGCAGGCCATGCCTTTTGATGTCTTTGACTTTGGGAAAGATTTTTTCTTTTTATGGTTGTTTTCTGAAGGGTTCATGCCATGTCCCTCATATCTTGCCCCCTAAGTTGTGTCTTCCTCCTTGACTTTTTCCCCTGCTTTTGCAACATCTGTGAGCTTAGTTTTGGCATCTTTTGGTCCTTTGCACTGCACCTGATATAAACGCAGGCCATTTTCTTAGAGTCACTAAATTTCCCAAATTTTCTTTTTTTCTCCTCCAATTGCAATCCCTTTGATGTTGACTCCTTACCAGCGTGTTTTTAGGTCCTTCTTTTCTGTTTTGGCCTTCAGTGGGGATCAATTTTGGCAAGCTTTGCTGCATGTGCCTGCCCTTGGTGGCGTATGGCCTGCCTGCATTTTGATGGCTTTGACTTTGGGATAGATTTTTTCTTTTTTTTTTTTTGTTTCTTTTAAGTATTCATGCCATGTCCCCTCATATCTTGCCCCCTAAGTTGTGTCTTCCTCCTTGACTTTTTTCCCTGCTTTTGCAACATCTGTGAGCTTAGTTTTGCCACCTTTTGGTCCTTTGCAATGCAGCTGATTTCCTCACAGCCTATTTTTTGAAGAGACTAAAATTCCAGATTATCTGCTTTTTTCAATTGCATTTCATTTGATCCTATCTCCTTTCCAGAGTGTTTGTAAGCCTATCTTTTGGGATTCGCAAGATTCCTTTTCCCTTCCCGAAAGGAAATTTCATTTCCTTTTGGGAAGGGAAAAGGAATCTTGCGATTTCCATGGGGACCAATAGAGGAATCTTAGGTGCATGTCCCTGCACTTGACGGCAGGCCATGACTTTTGATGGCCTTGACTTTAGGAAAGATTTTTTTCTTTTTTCGGTTGTTTTCTGAAGGGTTCATGCCATGTCCCTCATATCTTGCCCTCTAAGTTGTGTCTTCCTCCTTGACTTTTTCCCCTGCTTTTGCAACATCTGTGAGCTTAGTTTTGGCATCTTTTGGTCCTTTGCACTGCACCTGCTAAAACCCCAGGCCACTTTCTAAGAGTCACTCAATATCCCAAATTTTCTTTTTTTCTCTTCCAATTGCAATTCCTTTATGGTTGACTCCTTTCCAGTGTGTTTGTAGGTCCTTCTTTTCTGTTTTGCCTTCAGGGGGATCAGTTTTGGCAAGCTTTGCTGCATGTGCCTGCCCTTTCTGGCGAATGGCCTGCCTGCATTTTGATGGCTTTGACTTTGGGAAAGATTTTTTCTTTTTTTTTTTTTTTAATATTTTAAGTATTCATGCCATGTCCCTCATATCTTGCCCCCTAAGTTGTGTCTTCCTCCTTGACTTTTTCCCCTGCTTTTGCAACATCTGGGAGCTTAGTTTTTGCATCTTTTGGTCCTTTGCACTGCACCTGATATAAACGCAGGCCATTTTCTAAGAGTCACCTAATTTCCCAAATTTTCTTTTTTTCTCCTCCAATTGCAATTCCTTTGATGTTGACTCCTTACCAGCGTGGTTTTACGTCCTTCTTTTCTGTTTTGGCCTTCAGTGGGGATCAATTTTGGCAAGCTTTGCTGCATGTGCCTGCCCTTGGTGGCGTATGGCCTGCCTGCATATTGATGGCTTTGACTTTGGGAAAGATTTTTTCTTTTTTTTTTTTTTTTGTTTCTTTTAAGTATTCATGCCATGTCCCTCATATCTTGCTCCTTAAGCTGTGTCTTCCTCCTTGACTTTTTCCCCTGCTTTTGCAACATCTGTGAGCTTAGATTTGGCATCTTTTGGTCCTTTGCCCTGCACCTGATAAAACCCCAGGCCACTTTCTAAGAGTCTCTCAATTTCCCAAATTTTTTTTTTTTCTCCTCCAATTGCAATTCCTTTGATGTTGACTCCTTTCCAGCGTGTTTGTAGGTCCTTCTTTTCTGTTTTGGCCTTCAGTGGGGATCAGTTTTGGCCGGCATTGCTTCATGTGCCTGCCCTTGGTGGCGTATGGCCTGCCTGCATTTTGATGGCTTTGACTTTGGGAAAGATTTTTTCTTTTTTTTTTTTTTTAATATTTTAAGTATTCATGCCATGTCCCTCATATCTTGCCCTCTAAGTTGTGTCTTCCTCCTTGACTTTTTCCCCTGCTTTTGCAACATCTGTGAGCTTAGTTTTGGCATCTTTTGGTCCTTTGCTCTGCACCTCATATAAACGCAGGCCATTTTCTTAGAGTCACTAAATTTCCCAAATTTTCTTTTCTTCTCCTCCAATTGCATTTCCTTTGATGTTGACTCCTTTCCAGCGTGTTTGTAGGTCCTTTTTTTCTGTTTTGGCCTTCAGTGGGGATCAATTTTGGCAAGCTTTGCTGCATGTGCCTGCCCTTGCTGGCGTATGGCCTGCCTGCATTTTGATGGCTTTGACTTTGGGAAAGATTTTTCTATATTTTTTTTGTTTTTATTATTTTAAATATGCATGCCTTGTCCCTCATATCTTGCCCCCTAAGTTGTGTCTTCCTCCTTGACTTTTTCCCCTGCTTTTGCAACATCTGTGAGCTTAGTTTTGGCATCTTTTGGTCCTTTGCACTGCACCTGCTAAAACCCCAGGCCACTTTCTAAGAGTCATTAAATTTCCCAAATTTTCTTTTTTTCTTCTCCAATTGCACATCCTTTGACGGTTTCTCCATTCCAGCGTGTTTTTTAGGTCCTTCTTTTCTGTTTTGGCCTTCAGTGGGGATCAATTCTGGCAAGCTTTGCTGCATGTGCCTGCCTATGCTGGCGTATGGCCTGCCTGCATTTTGATGGCTTTGAATTGGGGAAAGATTTTTTTCATTTTTTTTTTTTTGTTGTTTTAAGTATTCATGCCATGTTCCTCATATCTTGCCCCCTAAGTTGTGTCTTCCTCCTTGACTTTTTCCCCTGCTTTTGCAACATCTGTGAGCTTAGTTTTGGCATCTTTTGGTCCTTTGCAATGCAGCTGATTTCCTCACAGCCTATTTTTTGAAGAGACTAAAATTCCGGATTTCCTGCTTTTTTCAATTCCATTTCATTTGATCCTATCTCCTTTACAGAGTGTTTGTAAGCCTTTCTTTTGTGATTCGCAAGATTCCTTTTCCCTTCCCGAAAGGAAATTTCATTTCCTTTCCGGAAGGGAAAAGGAGTCTTGCGATTTCAATGGGGACCAATAGAGGAATCTTTGGTGCATGTCCCTGCACTTGATGGCAGGCCATGCCTTTTGATGTCTTTGACTTTGGGAAAGATTTTTTCTTTTTTTGGTTGTTTTCTGAAGTGTTCATGCCATGTCCCTCATATCTTGCCCCCTAAGATGTGTCTTCCTCCTTGACTTTTTCCCCTGCTTTTGCAACATCTGTGAGCTTAGTTTTGGCTACTTTTGGTCCTTTGCACTGCACCTGATATAAACGCAGGCCATTTTCTTAGAGTCACTAAATTTCCCAAATTTTCTTTTTTTCTCCTCCAATTGCAATTCCTTTGATTTTGACTCCTTTCCAGCGTGTTTGTACGTCCTTCTTTTCTGTTTTGGCCTTCAGTGGGGATCAATTTTGGCAAGCTTTGCTTCATGTGCCTGCCCTTGGTGGCGTATGGCCTGCCTGCATTTTGATGGCTTTGACTTTGGGAAAGATTTTTTCTTTTTTTTTTTTTTTTAATTTTTTAAGTATTCATGCCATGTCCCTCATATCTTGCCCCCTAAGTTGTGTCTTCCTCCTTGACTTTTTCCCCTGCTTTTGCAACATCTGTGAGCTTAGTTTTGCCACGTTTTGGTCCTTTGCACTGCACCTGCTAAAACCCCAGGCCACTTTCTAAGAGTCATTAAATTTCCCAAATTTTCTTTTTTTCTTATCCAATTGCAAATCCTTTTATGGTTTCTCCATTCCAGCGTGTTTGTAGGTCCTTCTTTTCTGTTTTGGCCTTCAGTGGGGATCAATTTTGGCAAGCTTTGCTGCATGTGCTTGCCCTTTCTGGCGTATGGCCTGCCTGCATTTTGATGGCTTTGAATTTGGGAAAGATTTTTTTCATTTTTTTTTTTTTTTAATTTTTTAAGTATTCATGCCATGTCCCTCATATCTTGCCCCCTAAGTTGTGTCTTCCTCCTTGACTTTTTCCCCTGCTTTTGCAACATCTGGGAGCTTAGTTTTGGCATCTTTTGGTCCTTTGCAATGCACCTGCTAAAAGCCCAGGGCACTTTCTAAGTGTCATTAAATTTCCCAAATTTTCTTTTTTTCTCCTCCAATTGCAATTCCTTTGATGTTGACTCCTTTCCAGCGTGTTTGTAGGTCCTTCTTTTCTGTTTTGGCCTTCAGTGGGGATCAATTTTGGCAAGCTTTGCTGCATGTGCCTGCCCTTGGTGGCGTATGGCCTGCCTGCATTTTGATGGCTTTGACTTTGGGAAAGATTTTTTCTTTTGTTTTTTTTTATTATTTTAAGTATTCATGCCATGTCCCTCATAACTTGCCCCCTAAGTTGTGTCTTCCTCCTTGACTTTTTCCCCTGCTTTTGCAACATCTGTGAGCTTAGTTTTGCCACCTTTTGGTCCTTTGCAATGCAGCTGATTTCCTCACAGCCTATTTTTTGAAGAGACTAAAATTCCAGATTATCTGCTTTTTTCAATTGCATTTCATTTGAACCTATCTCCTTTCCAGAGTGTTTGTAAGCCTATCTTTTGGGATTCGCAAGATTCCTTTTCCCTTCCCGAAAGGAAATTTCATTTCCTTTTGGGAAGGGAAAAGGAATCTTGCGATTTCAATGGGGACCAATAGAGGAATCTTTGGTGCATGTCCCTGCACTTGATGGCAGGCCATGCCTTTTGATGTCTTTGACTTTGGGAAAGATTTTTTCTTTTTTTGGTTGTTTTCTGAAGTGTTCATGCCATGTCCCTCATATCTTGCCCCCTAAGTTGTGTCTTCCTACTTGACTTTTTACCCTTCTTTTGCAACATCTGTGAGCTTAGTTTTGGCATCTTTTGGTCCTTTGCTCTGCACCTGCCTAAACCCCAGGCCACTTTCTAAGAGTCACTAAATTTCCCAAATTTTCATTTTTTCTCCTCCAATTGCAATTCCTTTGATGTTGACTCCTTTCCAGCGTGTTTGTAGGTCCTTCTTTTCTGTTTTGCCTTCAGTGGGGATCAATTTTGGCAAGCTTTGCTGCATGTGCCTGCACTTGCTGGCGTATGGCCTGCCTGGATTTTGATGGCTTTGACTTTGGGAAAGATGTTTTCTTTTTTTTTTTTTTTGTTTCTTTTAAGTATTCATGCCATGTCCCTCATATCTTGCTCCTTAAGCTGTGTCTTCCTCCTTGACTTTTTCCCCTGCTTTTGCAACATCTGTGAGCTTAGTTTTGGCATCTTTTGGTCCTTTGCCCTGCACCGGATAAAACCCCAGGCCACTTTCTAAGAGTCACTCAATTTCCCAAATTTTCTTTTTTTCTCCTCCAATTGCAATTCCTTTGATGTTGACTCCTTTCCAGCGTGTTTGTAGGTCCTTCTTTTCTGTTTTGGCCTTCAGTGGGGATCAGTTTTGGCAGGCATTGCTTCATGTGCCTGCCCTTGGTGGCGTATGGCCTGCCTGCATTTTGATGGCTTTGACTTTGGGAAAGATTTTTTCTTTTGTTTTTTTTTATTATTTTAAATATTCATGCCATGTCCCTCATATCTTGCCCCCTAAGTTGTGTCTTCCTCCTTGACTTTTTCCCCTGCTTTTGCAACATCTGTGAGCTTAGTTTTGGCATCTTTTGGTCCTTTGCTCTGCACCTCATATAAACGCAGGCCATTTTCTTAGAGTCACTAAATTTCCCAAATTTTCTTTTTTTCTCCTCCATTTGCAATTCCTTTGATTTTGACTCCTTTCCAGCGTGTTTGTAGGTCCTTCTTTTCTGTTTTGGCCTTCAGTGGGGATCAGTTTTGGCAGGCATTGCTTCATGTGCCTGCCCTTGGTGGCGTATGGCCTGCCTGCATTTTGATGGCTTTGACTTTGGGAAAGATTTTTTCTTTTGTTTTTTTTTTATTATTTTAAATATTCATGCCATGTCCCTCATATCTTGCCCCCTAAGTTGTGTCTTCCTCCTTGACTTTTTCCCCTGCTTTTGCAACATCTGTGAGCTTAGTTTTGGCATCTTTTGGTCCTTTGCTCTGCACCTCATATAAACGCAGGCCATTTTCTTAGAGTCACTAAATTTCCCAAATTTTCTTTTTTTCTCCTCCATTTGCAATTCCTTTGATTTTGACTCCTTTCCAGCGTGTTTGTAGGTCCTTCTTTTCTGTTTTGGCCTTCAGTGGGGATCAATTTTGGCAAGCTTTGCTTCATGTGCCTGCCCTTGGTGGCGTATGGCCTGCCTGCATTTTGATGGCTTTGACTTTGGGAAAGATTTTTTCTTTTTTTTTTTTTTAATTTTTTAAGTATTCATGCCATGTCCCTCATATCTTGCCCCCTAAGTTGTGTCTTCCTCCTTGACTTTTTCCCCTGCTTTTGCAACATCTGTGAGCTTAGTTTTGCCACGTTTTGCTCCTTTGCACTACACCTGCTAAAACCCCAGGCCACTTTCTAAGAGTCATTAAATTTCCCAAATTTTCTTTTTTTCTTATCCAATTGCAAATCCTTTGATGTTGACTCCTTTCCAGCGTGTTTGTACGTCCTTCTTTTCTGTTTTGGCCTTCAGTGGGGATCAATTTTGGCAAGCTTTGCTGCATGTGCTTGCCCTTTCTGGCGTATGGCCTGCCTGCATTTTGATGGCTTTGAATTTGGGAAAGATTTTTTTCATTTTTTTTTTTTTTTTTGTTTTAAGTATTCATGCCATGTCCCTCATATCTTGCCCCCTAAGTTGTGTCTTCCTCCTTGACTTTTTCCCCTGCTTTTGCAACATCTGGGAGCTTAGTTTTTGCATCTTTTGGTCCTTTGCACTGCACCTGATATAAACGCAGGCCATTTTCTTCGAGTCACTTAATTTCCCAAATTTTCTTTTTTTCTCCTCCAATTGCAATTCCTTTGATGTTGACTCCTTTCCAGCGTGTTTGTAGGTCCTTCTTTTCTGTTTTGGCCTTCAGTGGGGATCAATTTTGGCAAGCTTTGCTGCATGTGCCTGCCCTTGGTGGCGTATGGCCTGCCTGGATTTTGATGGCTTTGACTTTGGGAAAGATTTTTTCTTTTTTTTTTTTTTTGTTTCTTTTAAGTATTCATGCCATGTCCCTCATATCTTGCTCCTTAAGCTGTGTCTTCCTCCTTGACTTTTTCCCCTGCTTTTGCAACATCTGTGAGCTTAGTTTTGGCATCTCTTGGTCCTTTGCCCTGCACCTGATAAAACCCCAGGCCACTTTCTAAGAGTCACTCAATTTCCCAAATTTTCTTTTTTTCTCCTCCAATTGCAATTCCTTTGATGTTGACTCCTTTCCAGCGTGTTTGTAGGTCCTTCTTTTCTCTTTTGGCCTTCAGTGGGGATCAGTTTTGGCAGGCATTGCTTCATGTGCCTGCCCTTGGTGGCGTATGGCCTGCCTGCATTTTGATGGCTTTGACTTTGGGAAAGATTTTTTCATTTTTTTTTTTTTAATATTTTAAGTATTCATGCCATGTCCCTCATATCTTGCCCCCTAAGTTGTGTCTTCCTCCTTGACTTTTTCCCCTGCTTTTGCAACATCTGTGAGCTTAGTTTTGGCATCTTTTGGTCCTTTGCTCTGCACCTCATATAAACGCAGGCCATTTTCTTAGAGTCACTAAATTTCCCAAATTTTCTTTTCTTCTCCTCCAATTGCATTTCCTTTGATGTTGAATCCTTTCCAGCGTGTTTGTAGGTCCTTTTTTTCTGTTTTGGCCTTCAGTGGGGATCAATTTTGGCAAGCTTTGCTGCATGTGCCTGCCCTTGGTGGCGTATGGCCTGCCTGCATTTTGATGGCTTTGACTTTGGGAAAGATTTTTCTATATTTTTTTTTTTTTATTATTTTAAATATTCATGCCTTGTCCCTCATATCTTGCCCCCTAAGTTGTGTCTTCCTCCTTGACTTTTTCCCCTGCTTTTGCAACATCTGTGAGCTTAGTTTTGGCATCTTTTGGTCCTTTGCACTGCACCTGCTAAAACCCCAGGCCACTTTCTAAGAGTCATTAAATTTCCCAAATTTTCTTTTTTTCTTCTCCAATTGCAAATCCTTTGACGGTTTCTCCATTCCAGCGTGTTTGTAGGTCCTTCTTTTCTGTTTTGGCCTTCAGTGGGGATCAATTCTGGCAAGCTTTGCTGCATGTGCCTGCCTATGCTGGCGTATGGCCTGCCTGCATTTTGATGGCTTTGAATTGGGGAAAGATTTTTTTCATTTTTTTTTTTTGTTGTTTTAAGTATTCATGCCATGTTCCTCATATCTTGCCCCCTAAGTTGTGTCTTCCTCCTTGACTTTTTCCCCTGCTTTTGCAACATCTGTGAGCTTAGTTTTGGCATCTTTTGGTCCTTTGCAATGCAGCTGATTTCCTCACTGCCTATTTTTTGAAGAGACTAAAATTCCGGATTTCCTGCTTTTTTCAATTCCATTTCATTTGATCCTATCTCCTTTACAGAGTGTTTGTAAGCCTTTCTTTTGTGATTCGCAAGATTCCTTTTCCCTTCCCGAAAGGAAATTTCATTTCCTTTCCGGAAGGGAAAAGGAGTCTTGCGATTTCAATGGGGACCAATAGAGGAATCTTTGGTGCATGTCCCTGCACTTGATGGCAGGCCATGCCTTTTGATGTCTTTGACTTTGGGAAAGATTTTTTCTTTTTTTGGTTGTTTTCTGAAGTGTTCATGCCATGTCCCTCATATCTTGCCCCCTAAGATGTGTCTTCCTCCTTGACTTTTTCCCCTGCTTTTGCAACATCTGTGAGCTTAGTTTTGGCAACTTTTGGTCCTTTGCAATGCACCTGCTAAAAGCCCAGGGCACTTTCTAAGAGTCATTAAATTTCCCAAATTTTCTTTTTTTCTCCTCCAATTGCAATTCCTTTGATGTTGACTCCTTTCCAGCGTGTTTGTAGGTCCTTCTTTTCTCTTTTGGCCTTCAGTGGGGATCAGTTTTGGCAGGCATTGCTTCATGTGCCTGCCCTTGGTGGCGTATGGCCTGCCTGCATTTTGATGGCTTTGACTTTGGGAAAGATTTTTTCTTTTTTTTTTTTTTTAATTTTTTAAGTATTCATGCCATGTCCCTCATATCTTGCCCCCTAAGTTGTGTCTTCCTCCTTGACTTTTTCCCCTGCTTTTGCAACATCTGTGAGCTTAGTTTTGGCATCTTTTGGTCCTTTGCTCTGCACCTCATATAAACGCAGGCCATTTTCTTAGAGTCACTAAATTTCCCAAATTTTCTTTTCTTCTCCTCCAATTGCAAATCCTTTGATGTTGAATCCTTTCCAGCGTGTTTGTAGGTCCTTTTTTTCTGTTTTGGCCTTCAGTGGGGATCAATTTTGGCAAGATTTGCTGCATGTGCCTGCCCTTGGTGGCGTATGGCCTGCCTGCATTTTGATGGCTTTGACTTTGGGAAAGATTTTTCTATATTTTTTTTTTTTTATTATTTTAAATATTCATGCCTTGTCCCTCATATCTTGCCCCCTAAGTTGTGTCTTCCTCCTTGACTTTTTCCCCTGCTTTTGCAACATCTGTGAGCTTAGTTTTGGCATCTTTTAGTCCTTTGCAATGCAGCTGATTTCCTCACAGCCTATTTTTTGAAGAGACTAAAATTCCCGATTTTCTGCTTTTTTCAATTCCATTTCATTTGATCCTATCTCCTTTCCAGAGTGTTTGTAAGCCTTTCTTTTGTGATTCGCAAGATTCCTTTTCCCTTCCCGAAAGGAAATTTCATTTCCTTTCCGGAAGGGAAAAGGAGTCTTGCGATTTCCATGGGGACCAATAGAGGAATCTTTGGTGCATGTCCCTGCACTTGATGGCAGGCCATGCCTTTTGATGTCTTTGACTTTGGGAAAGATTTTTTCTTTTTTTGGTTGTTTTCTGAAGTGTTCATGCCATGTCCCTCATATCTTGCCCCCTAAGTTGTGTCTTCCTCCTTGACTTTTTCCCCTGCTTTTGCAACATCTGTGAGCTTAGTTTTGGCATCTTTTGGTCCTTTGCACTGCACCTGATATAAACGCAGGCCATTTTCTTAGAGTCACTAAATTTCCCAAATTTTCTTTTTTTCTCCTCCAATTGCTATCCCTTTGATGTTGTCTCCTTACCAGCGTGTTTTTAGGTCCTTCTTTTCTGTTTTGGCCTTCAGTGGGGATCAATTTTGGCAAGCTTTGCTGCATGTGCCTGCCCTTGGTGGCGAATGGCCTGCCTGGATTTTGATGGCTTTGACTTTGGGAAAGATTTTTTCTTTTTTTTTTTTTTTAATTTTTTAAGTATTCATGCCATGTCCCTCATATCTTGCCCCCTAAGTTGTGTCTTCCTCCTTGACTTTTTCCCCTGCTTTTGCAACATCTGTGAGCTTAGTTTTGGCATCTTTTGGTCCTTTGCACTGCACCTGATATAAACGCAGGCCATTTTCTTAGAGTCACTAAATTTCCCAAATTTTCTTTTTTTCTCCTCCAATTGCAATCCCTTTGATGTTGTCTCCTTACCAGCGTGTTTTTAGGTCCTTCTTTTCTGTTTTGGCCTTCAGTGGGGATCAATTTTGGCAAGCTTTGCTGCATGTGCCTGCCCTTGGTGGCGTATGGCCTGCCTGCATTTTGATGGCTTTGACTTTGGGATAGATTTTTTCTTTTGTTTTTTTTTATTATTTTAAGTATTCATGCCATGTCCCTCATATCTTGCCCCCTAAGTTGTGTCTTCCTCCTTGACTTTTTCCCCTGCTTTTGCAACATCTGTGAGCTTAGTTTTGGCATCTTTAGGTCCTTTGCAATGCAGCTGATTTCCTCACAGCCTTTTTTTTGAAGAGACTAAAATTCCCAATTTTCTGCTTTTTTCAATTGCATTTCATTTGAACCTATCTCCTTTCCAGAGTGTTTGTAAGCCTTTCTTTTGGGATTCGCAAGATTCCTTTTCCCTTCCCGAAAGGAAATTTCATTTCCTTTCCGGAAGGGACAAGGAGTCTTGCGATTTCCATGGGGACCAATAGAGGAATCTTTGGTGCATGTCCCTGCACTTGATGGCAGGCCATGCCTTTTGATGTCTTTGACTTTGGGAAAGATTTTTTCTTTTTTTGGTTGTTTTCTGAAGTGTTCATGCCATGTCCCTCATATCTTGCCCCCTAAGTTGTGTCTTCCTCCTTGACTTTTTCCCCTGCTTTTGCAACATCTGTGAGCTTAGTTTTGGCATCTTTTGGTCCTTTGCTCTGCACCTGCCTAAACCCCAGGCCACTTTCTAAGAGTCACTAAATTTCCCAAATTTTCTTTTTTTCTCCTCCAATTGCAATTCCTTTGATGTTGACTCCTTTCCAGCGTGTTTGTAGGTCCTTCTTTTCTGTTTTGGCCTTCAGTGGGGATCAATTTTGGCAAGCTTTGCTGCATGTGCCTGCCCTTGGTGGCGTATGGCCTGCCTGGATTTTGATGGCTTTGACTTTGGGAAAGATTTTTTCTTTTTTTTTTTTTTAATTTTTTAAGTATTCATGCCATGTCCCTCATATCTTGCCCCTAAGTTGTGTCTTCCTCCTTGACTTTTTCCCCTGCTTTTGCAACATCTGTGAGCTTAGTTTTGGCATCTTTTGGTCCTTTGCACTGCACCTGCTATAAGCCCAGGCCACTTTCTAAGAGTCATTAAATTTCCCAAATTTTCTTTTTTTCTTATCCAATTGCAAATCCTTTTATGGTTTCTCCATTCCAGCGTGTTTGTAGGTCCTTCTCTTCTGTTTTGGCCTTCAGTGGGGATCAATTTTGGCAAGCTTTGCTGCATGTGCTTGCCCTTTCTGGCGTATGGCCTGCCTGCATTTTGATGGCTTAGAATTTGGGAAAGATTTTTTTCATTTTTTTTTTTTTTTTTGTTTTAAGTATTCATGCCATGTCCCTCATATCTTGCCCCCTAAGTTGTGTCTTCCTCCTTGACTTTTTCCCCTGCTTTTGCAACATCTGGGAGCTTAGTTTTTGCATCTTTTGGTCCTTTGCACTGCACCTGATATAAACGCAGGCCATTTTCTTAGAGTCACTTAATTTCCCAAATTTTCATTTTTTTCTCCTCCAATTGCAATTCCTTTGATGTTGACTCCTTACCAGCGTGTTTTTACGTCCTTCTTTTCTGTTTTGGCCTTCAGTGGGGATCAATTTTGGCAAGCTTTGCTGCATGTGCCTGCCCTTGGTGGCGTATGGCCTGCCTGGATTTTGATGGCTTTGACTTTGGGAAAGATTTTTTCTTTTTTTTTTTTTTAATTTTTTAAGTATTCATGCCATGTCCCTCATATCTTGCCCCCTAAGTTGTGTCTTCCTCCTTGACTTTTTCCCCTGCTTTTGCAACATCTGTGAGCTTAGTTTTGGCATCTTTTGGTCCTTTGCACTGCACCTGCTATAAGCCCAGGCCACTTTCTAAGAGTCATTAAATTTCCCAAATTTTCTTTTTTTCTTATCCAATTGCAAATCCTTTTATGGTTTCTCCATTCCAGCGTGTTTGTAGGTCCTTCTCTTCTGTTTTGGCCTTCAGTGGGGATCAATTTTGGCAAGCTTTGCTGCATGTGCTTGCCCTTTCTGGCGTATGGCCTGCCTGCATTTTGATGGCTTAGAATTTGGGAAAGATTTTTTTCATTTTTTTTTTTTTTTTTGTTTTAAGTATTCATGCCATGTCCCTCATATCTTGCCCCCTAAGTTGTGTCTTCCTCCTTGACTTTTTCCCCTGCTTTTGCAACATCTGGGAGCTTAGTTTGTTGCATCTTTTGGTCCTTTGCACTGCACCTGATATAAACGCAGGCCATTTTCTTAGAGTCACTTAATTTCCCAAATTTTCATTTTTTTCTCCTCCAATTGCAATTCCTTTGATGTTGACTCCTTACCAGCGTGTTTTTACGTCCTTCTTTTCTGTTTTGGCCTTCAGTGGGGATCAATTTTGGCAAGCTTTGCTGCATGTGCCTGCCCTTGGTGGCGTATGGCCTGCCTGCATTTTGATGGCTTTGACTTTGGGAAAGATGTTTTCTTTTTTTTTTTTTTTGTTTCTTTTAAGTATTCATGCCATGTCCCTCATATCTTGCCCCCTAAGTTGTGTCTTCCTCCTAGACTTTTTCCCCTGCTTTTGCAACATCTGGGAGCTTAGTTTTGGCATCTTTTGGTCCTTTGCAATGCACCTGCTAAAAGCCCAGGGCACTTTCTAAGAGTCATTAAATTTCCCAAATTTTCTTTTTTTCTCCTCCAATTGCAAATCCTTTTATGGTTTCTCCATTCCAGCGTGTTTGTAGGTACTTCTTTTCTGTTTTGGCCTTCAGTGGGGATCAATTTTGGCAAGCTTTGCTGCATGTGCCTGCCCTTGGTGGCGTATGGCCTGCCTGCATTTTGATGGCTTTGACTTTGGGAAAGATTTTTTCTTTTGTTTTTTTTTATTATTTTAAATATTCATGCCATGTCCCTCATATCTTGCCCCCTAAGTTGTGTCTTCCTCCTTGACTTTTTCCCCTGCTTTTGCAACATCTGTGAGCTTAGTTTTGGCACCTTTTGGTCCTTTGCAATGCAGCTGATTTCCTCACAGCCTATTTTTTGAAGAGACTAAAATTCCAGATTATCTGCTTTTTTCAATTGCATTTCATTTGAACCTATCTCCTTTCCAGAGTGTTTGTAAGCCTATCTTTTGGGATTCGCAAGATTCCTTTTCCCTTCCCGAAAGGAAATTTCATTTCCTTTTGGAAGGGAAAAGGAATCTTGCGATTTCAATGGGGACAATAGAGGAATCTTTGGTGCATGTCCCTGCACTTGATGGCAGGCCATGCCTTTTGATGTCTTTGACTTTGGGAAAGATTTTTTCTTTTTTTGGTTGTTTTCTGAAGTGTTCATGCCATGTCCCTCATATCTTGCCCCCTAAGTTGTGTCTTCCTCCTTGACTTTTTCCCCTTCTTTTGCAACATCTGTGAGCTTAGTTTTGGCATCTTTTGGTCCTTTGCTCTGCACCTGCCTAAACCCCAGGCCACTTTCTAAGAGTCACTAAATTTCCCAAATTTTCTTTTTTTCTCCTCCAATTGCAATTCCTTTGATGTTGACTCCTTTCCAGCGTGTTTGTAGGTCCTTCTTTTCTGTTTTGCCTTCAGTGGGGATCAGTTTTGGCAAGCTTTGCTGCATGTGCCTGCCCTTGGTGGCGAATGGCCTGCCTGCATTTTGATGGCTTTGACTTTGGGAAAGATTTTTTCTTTTTTTTTTTTTTTTATTTTAAGTATTCATGCCATGTCCCTCATATCTTGCCCCCTAAGTTGTGTCTTCCTCCTTGACTTTTTCCCCTGCTTTTGCAACATCTGTGAGCTTAGTTTTGGCATCTTTTGGTCCTTTGCCCTGCACCTGCTAAAACCCCAGGCCATTTTCGTAGAGTCACTAAATTTCCAAAATTGATTTTTTTCTCCTCCAATTGCAATCCCTTTGATGTTGACTCCTTTCCAGCGTGTTTGTAGGTCCTTCTTTTCTGTTTTGCCTTCAGGGGATCAGTTTTGGCAAGCTTTGCTGCATCTGCCTGCCCTTGGTGGCGTATGGCCTGCCTGCATTTTGATGGCTTTGACTTTGGGAAAGATTTTTTCTTTTTTTTTTTTTTAATATTTTAAGTATTCATGCCATGTCCCTGATATCTTGCCCCCTAAGTTGTGTCTTCCTCCTTGACTTTTTCCCCTGCTTTTGCAACATCTGGGAGCTTAGTTTTGGCATCTTTTGGTCCTTTGCACTGCACCTGATATAAACGCAGGCCATTTTCTTAGAGTCACTTAATTTCCCAAATTTTCTTTTTTTCTCCTCCAATTGCAATTCCTTTGATGTTGACTCCTTACCAGCGTGTTTTTAGGTCCTTCTTTTCTGTTTTGGCCTTCAGTGGGGATCAATTTTGGCAAGCTTTGCTGCATGTGCCTGCCCTTGGTGGCGTATGGCCTGCCTGCATATTGATGGCTTTGACTTTGGGAAAGATTTTTTCTTTTTTTTTTTTTTTGTTTCTTTTAAGTATTCATGCCATGTCCCTCATATCTTGCTCCTTAAGCTGTGTCTTCCTCCTTGATTTTTTCCCCTGCTTTTGCAACCTCTGTGAGCTTAGTTTTGCCATCTCTTGGTCCTTTGCACTGCACCTGATAAAACCCCAGGCCACTTTCTAAGAGTCACTCAATTTCCCAAATTTCTTTTTTTCTCCTCCAATTGCAATCCCTTTGATGTTGACTCCATTCCAGCGTGTTTGTAGGTCCTTGTTTTCTGTTTTGGCCTTCAGTGGGGATCAATTTTGGCAAGCTTTGCTGCATGTGCCTGCCCTTTCTGGCGTATGGCCTGCCTGCATTTTGATGGCTTTGAATTTGGGAAGATTTTTTTCATTTTTTTTTTTTTTTGTTTTAAGTGTTCATGCCATGTCCCTCATATCTTGCCCCCTAAGTTGTGTCTTCCTCCTTGACTTTTTCCCCTGCTTTTGCAACATCTGTGAGCTTAGTTTTTGGCATCTTTTGGTCCTTTGCCCTGCACCTGCTAAAAGCCCATGCCATTTTCTAAGACTCATTAAATTTCCCAAATTTTCTTTTTTTCTCCTCCAATTGCAATTCCTTTTATGTTGACTCCTTTCCAGCGTGTTTGTAGGTCCTTCTTTTCTGTTTTGGCCTTCAGTGGGGATCAATTTTGGCAAGCTTTGCTGCATGTGCCTGCCCTTGGTGGCGTATGGCCTGCCTGCATTTTGATGGCTTTGAATTTGGGAAAGATTTTTTCTTTTGTTTTTTTTTATTTTTTTAAGTATTCATGCCATGTCCCTCATAACTTGCCCCCTAAGTTTGTGTCTTCCTCCTTGACTTTTTCCCCTGCTTTTGCACATCTGTGAGCTTAGTTTTGGCATCTTTTGGTCCTTTGCAATGCAGCTGATTTCCTCACAGCCTTTTTTTTGAAGAGACTAAAATTCCGGATTTTCTGCTTTTTTCAATTGCATTTCATTTGAACCTATCTCCTTTCCGGAGTGTTTGTAAGCCTATCTTTTGGGATTCGCAAGATTCCTTTTCCCTTCCGAAAGGAAATTTCATTTCCTTTCCGGAAGGGAAAAGGGGTCTTGCGATTTCAATGGGGACCAATAGAGGAATCTTTGGTGCATGTCCCTGCACTTGATGGCAGGCCATGCCTTTTGATGTCTTTGACTTTGGGAAAGATTTTTTCTTTTTTTGGTTGTTTTCTGAAGTGTTCATGCCATGTCCCTCATATCTTGCCCCCTAAGTTGTGTCTTCCTCCTTGACTTTTTCCCCTGCTTTTGCAACATCTGTGAGCTTAGTTTTGGCATCTTTTGGTCCTTTGCACTGCACCTGATATAAACGCAGGCCATTTTCTTAGAGTCACTAAATTTCCCAAATTTTCTTTTTTTCTCCTCCAATTGCTATCCCTTTGATGTTGTCTCCTTACCAGCGTGTTTTTAGGTCCTTCTTTTCTGTTTTGGCCTTCAGTGGGGATCAATTTTGGCAAGCTTTGCTGCATGTGCCTGCCCTTGATGGCGTATGGCCTGCCTGCATTTTGATGGCTTTGACTTTGGGAAAGATTTTTTTCTTTTTTTTTTTTTTTAATTTTTTAAGTATTCATGCCATGTCCCTCATATCTTGCCCCCTAAGTTGTGTCTTCCTCCTTGACTTTTTCCCCTGCTTTTGCAACATCTGGGAGCTTAGTTTTGGCATCTTTTGGTCCTTTGCAATGCACCTGCTAAAAGCCCAGGGCACTTTCTAAGAGTCATTAAATTTCCCAAATTTTCTTTTTTTCTCTCCAATTGCAATTCCTTTGATGTTGACTCCTTTACAGCGTGTTTGTAGGTCCTTCTTTTCTGTTTTGGCCCTTCAGTGGGGATCAATTTTGGCAAGCTTTGCTGCATGTGCCTGCCCTTGGTGGCGTATGGCCTGCCTGCATTTTGATGGCTTTGACTTTGGGAAAGATTTTTTCTTTTGTTTTTTTTTATTATTTTAAATATTCATGCCATGTCCCTCATATCTTGCCCCCTAAGTTGTGTCTTCCTCCTTGACTTTTTCCCCTGCTTTTGCAACATCTGTGAGCTTAGTTTTGGCACCTTTTGGTCCTTTGCAATGCAGCTGATTTCCTCACAGCCTATTTTTTGAAGAGACTAAAATTCCCAATTTTCTGCTTTTTTCAATTGCATTTCATTTGAACCTATCTCCTTTCCAGAGTGTTTGTAAGCCTATCTTTTGGGATTCGCAAGATTCCTTTTCCCTTCCCGAAAGGAAATTTCATTTCCTTTTGGGAAGGGAAAAGGAATCTTGCGATTTCAATGGGGACCAATAGAGGAATCTTTGGTGCATGTCCCTGCACTTGATGGCAGGCCATGCCTTTTGATGGCTTTGACTTTGGGAAAGATTTTTTCTTTTTTTGGTTGTTTTCTGAAGTGTTCATGCCATGTCCCTCATATCTTGCCCCCTAAGTTGTGTCTTCCTCCTTGACTTTTTCCCCTTCTTTTGCAACATCTGTGAGCTTAGTTTTGGCATCTTTTGGTCCTTTGCTCTGCACCTGCCTAAACCCCAGGCCACTTTCTAAGAGTCACTAAATTTCCCAAATTTTCTTTTTTTCTCCTCCAATTGCAATTCCTTTGATGTTGACTCCTTTCCAGCGTGTTTGTAGGTCCTTCTTTTCTGTTTTGCCTTCAGTGGGGATCAGTTTTGGCAAGCTTTGCTGCATGTGCCTGGCCTTGGTGGCGAATGGCCTGCCTGCATTTTGATGGCTTTGACTTTGGGAAAGATTTTTTCTTTTTTTTTTTTTTAATATTTTAGGTATTCATGCCATGTCCCTCATATCTTGCCCCCTAAGTTGTGTCTTCCTCCTTGACTTTTTCCCCTGCTTTTGCAACATCTGTGAGCTTAGTTTTGGCATCTTTTGGTCCTTTGCTCTGCACCTGATATAAACGCAGGCCATTTTCTTAGAGTCACTTAATTTCCCAAATTTTCTTTTTTTCTCCTCCAATTGCAATTCCTTTGATGTTGACTCCTTACCAGCGTGTTTTTAGGTCCTTCTTTTCTGTTTTGGCCTTCAGTGGGGATCAATTTTGGCAAGCTTTGCTGCATGTGCCTGCCCTTGGTGGCGTATGGCCTGCCTGAATTTTGATGGCTTTGACTTTGGGAAAGATTTTTTCTTTTTTTTTTTTTTGTTTCTTTTAAGTATTCATGCCATGTCCCTCATATCTTGCTCCTTAAGCTGTGTCTTCCTCCTTGATTTTTTCCCCTGCATTTGCAACATCTGTGAGCTTAGTTTTGCCATCTTTTGGTCCTTTGCACTGAACCTGCTAAAAGCCCATGCCACTTTCTAAGAGTCATTAAATTTCCCAAATTTTCTTTTCTTCTCCTCCAATTGCATTTCCTTTGATGTTGGCTCCTTTCCAGCGTGTTTGTAGGTCCTTCTTTTCTGTTTTGGCCTTCAGTGGGGATCATTTTGGCAAGCTTTGCTGCATGTGCCTGCCCTTGGTGGCGTATGGCCTGCCTGCATTTTGATGGCTTTGACTTTGGGATAGATTTTTTCTTTTGTTTTTTTTTATTATTTTAAGTATTCATGCCATGTCCCTCATATCTTGCCCCCTAAGTTGTGTCTTCCTCCTTGACTTTTTCCCCTGCTTTTGCAACATCTGTGAGCTTAGTTTTGGCATCTTTAGGTCCTTTGCAATGCAGCTGATTTCCTCACAGCCTTTTTTTGAAGAGACTAAAATTCCGGATTTTCTGCTTTTTTCAATTGCATTTCATTTGAACCTATCTCCTTTCCGGAGTGTTTGTAAGCCTATCTTTTGGGATTCGCAAGATTCCTTTTCCCTTCCCGAAAGGAAATTTCATTTCCTTTCCGGAAGGGAAAAGGAGTCTTGCGATTTCAATGGGGACCAATAGAGGAATCTTTGGTGCATGTCCCTGCACTTGATGGCAGGCCATGCCTTTTGATGTCTTTGACTTTGGGAAAGATTTTTTCTTTTTTTGGTTGTTTTCTGAAGTGTTCATGCCATGTCCCTCATATCTTGCCCCCTAAGTTGGTGTCTTCCTCCTTGACTTTTTCCCCTGCTTTTGCAACATCTGGGAGCTTAGTATTCGCATCTTTTGGTCCTTTGCACTGCACCTGATATAAACGCAGGCCATTTTCTTAGAGTCACTAAATTTCCCAAATTTTCTTTTTTTCTCCTCCAATTGCTATCCCTTTGATGTTGTCTCCTTACCAGCGTGTTTTTAGGTCCTTCTTTTCTGTTTTGGCCTTCAGTGGGGATCAATTTTGGCAAGCTTTGCTGCATGTGCCTGCCCTTGCTGGTGTATGGCCTGCCTGCATTTTGATGGCTTTGACTTTGGGAAAGATTTTTCTTTTTTTTTTTTTTTTAATTTTTTAAGTATTCATGCCATGTCCCTCATATCTTGCCCCCTAAGTTGTGTCTTCCTCCTTGACTTTTTCCCCTGCTTTTGCAACATCTGGGAGCTTAGTTTTGGCATCTTTTGGTCCTTTGCAATGCACCTGCTAAAAGCCCAGGGCACTTTCTAAGAGTCATTAAATTTCCCAAATTTTCTTTTTTTCTCCTCCAATTGCAATTCCTTTGATGTTGACTCCTTTCCAGCGTGTTTGTAGGTCCTTCTTTTCTGTTTTGGCCTTCAGTGGGGATCATTTTGGCAAGCTTTGCTGCATGTGCCTGCCCTTGGTGGCGTATGGCCTGCCTGCATTTTGATGGCTTTGACTTTGGGAAAGATTTTTTCTTTTGTTTTTTTTTATTATTTTAAATATTCATGCCATGTCCCTCATATCTTGCCCCCTAAGTTGTGTCTTCCTCCTTGACTTTTTCCCCTGCTTTTGCAACATCTGTGAGCTTAGTTTTGGCACCTTTTGGTCCTTTGCAATGCAGCTGATTTCCTCACAGCCTATTTTTAGAAGAGACTAAAATTCCCAATTTTCTGCTTTTTTCAATTGCATTTCATTTGAACCTATCTCCTTTCCAGAGTGTTTGTAAGCCTATTCTTTTGGGATTCGCAAGATTCCTTTTCCCTTCCCGAAAGGAAATTTCATTTCCTTTTGGGAAGGGAAAAGGAATCTTGCGATTTCAATGGGGACCAATAGAGGAATCTTTGGTTGCATGTCCCTGCACTTGATGGCAGGCCATGCCTTTTGATGGCTTTGACTTTGGGAAAGATTTTTTCTTTTTTTGGTTGTTTTCTGAAGTGTTCATGCCATGTCCCTCATATCTTGCCCCCTAAGTTGTGTCTTCCTCCTTGACTTTTTCCCCTTCTTTTGCAACATCTGTGAGCTTAGTTTTGGCATCTTTTGGTCCTTTGCTCTGCACCTGCCCTAAACCCCAGGCCACTTTCTAAGAGTCACTAAATTTCCCAAATTTTCTTTTTTTCTCCTCCAATTGCAATTCCTTTGATGTTGACTCTTTCCAGCGTGTTTGTAGGTCATTCTTTTCTGTTTTGCCTTCAGTGGGGATCAGTTTTGGCAAGCTTTGCTGCATGTGCCTGCCCTTGGTGGCGAATGGCCTGCCTGCATTTTGATGGCTTTGACTTTGGGAAAGATTTTTTCTTTTTTTTTTTTTTAATATTTTAGGTATTCATGCCATGTCCCTGATATCTTGCCCCCTAAGTTGTGTCTTCCTCCTTGACTTTTTCCCCTGCTTTTGCAACATCTGTGAGCTTAGTTTTGGCATCTTTTGGTCCTTTGCACTGCACCTGATATAAACGCAGGCCATTTTCTTAGAGTCACTTAATTTCCCAAATTTCTTTTTTTCTCCTCCAATTGCAATTCCTTTGATGTTGACTCCTTACCAGCGTGTTTTTAGGTCCTTCTTTTCTGTTTTGGCCTTCAGTGGGGATCAATTTTGGCAAGCTTTGCTGCATGTGCCTGCCCTTGGTGGCGTATGGCCTGCCTGAATTTTGATGGCTTTGACTTTGGGAAAGATTTTTTCTTTTTTTTTTTTTGTTTCTTTTAAGTATTCATGCCATGTCCCTCATATCTTGCTCCTTAAGCTGTGTCTTCCTCCTTGATTTTTTCCCCTGCTTTTGCAACATCTGTGAGCTTAGTTTTGCCATCTTTTGGTCCTTTGCACTGAACCTGCTAAAAGCCCATGCCACTTTCTAAGAGTCATTAAATTTCCCAAATTTTCTTTTCTTCTCCTCCAATTGCATTTCCTTTGATGTTGAATCCTTTCCAGCGTGTTTGTAGGTCCTTCTTTTCTGTTTTGGCCTTCAGTGGGGATCAATTTTGGCAAGCTTTGCTGCATGTGCCTGCCCTTGGTGGCGTATGGCCTGCCTGCATTTTGATGGCTTTGACTTTGGGATAGATTTTTTCTTTTGTTTTTTTTTATTATTTTAAGTATTCATGCCATGTCCCTCATATCTTGCCCCCTAAGTTGTGTCTTCCTCCTTGACTTTTTCCCCTGCTTTTGCAACATCTGTGAGCTTAGTTTTGGCATCTTTAGGTCCTTTGCAATGCAGCTGATTTCCTCACAGCCTTTTTTTTGAAGAGACTAAAATTCCGGATTTTCTGGTTTTTTCAATTGCATTTCATTTGAACCTATCTCCTTTCCAGAGTGTTTGTAAGCCTTTCTTTTGGGATTCGCAAGATTCCTTTTCCCTTCCCGAAAGGAAATTTCATTTCCTTTCCGGAAGGGAAAAGGAGTCTTGCGATTTCCATGGGGACCAATAGAGGAATCTTTGGTGCATGTCCCTGCACTTGATGGCAGGCCATGCCTTTTGATGTCTTTGACTTTGGGATAGATTTTTTTCTTTTTTTGGTTGTTTTCTGAAGTGTTCATGCCATGTCCCTCATATCTTGCCCCCTAAGTTGTGTCTTCCTCCTTGATTTTTTCCCCTGCTTTTGCAACATCTGTGAGCTTAGTTTTGCCATCTTTTGGTCCTTTGCACTGCACCTGCTAAAACCCCAGGCCACTTTCTAAGAGTCATTAAATTTCCCAAATTTTCTTTTTTTCTTCTCCAATTGCAATTCCTTTGACGGTTTCTCCATTCCAGCGTGTTTGTAGGTCCTTATTTTCTGTTTTGGCCTTCAGTGGGGATCAATTTTGGCAAGCTTTGCTGCATGTGCCTGCACTTGCTGGCGTATGGCCTGCCTGCATTTTGATGGCTTTGGAATTTGGGAAAGATTTTTTAATTTTTTTTTTTTGTTGTTTAAAGTATTTATGCCATGTTCCTCATATCTTGCCCCCTAAGTTGTGTCTTCCTCCTTGACTTTTTCCCCTGCTTTTGCAACATCTGTGAGCTTAGTTTTGGCATCTTTTGGTCCTTTGCAATGCAGCTGATTTCCTCACAGCCTATTTTTTGAAGAGACTAAATTCCCGATTTTCTGCTTTTTTCAATTCCATTTCATTTGATCCTATCTCCTTTCCAGAGTGTTTGTAAGCCTTTCTTTTGGGATTCGCAAGATTCCTTTCCCTTCCCGAAAGGAAATTTCATTTCCTTTCCGGAAGGGAAAAGGAGTCTTGCGATTTCAATGGGGACCAATAGAGGAATCTTTGGTGCATGTCCCTGCACTTGATGGCAGGCCATGCCTTTTGATGGCTTTGTCTTTGGGAAAGATTTTTTCTTTTTTTGGTTGTTTTCTGAAGTGTTCATGCCATGTCCCTCATATCTTGCCCCCTAAGTTGTGTCTTCCTCCTTGACTTTTTCCCCTGCTTTTGCAACATCTGGGAGCTTAGTTTTGGCTACTTTTGGTCATTTGCACTGCGCCTGATATAAACGCAGGCCATTTTCTTAGAGTCACTAAATTTCCCAAATTTCTTTTTTTCTCCTCCATTTGCAATTCCTTTGATTTTGACTCCTTACCAGCGTGTTTGTACGTCCTTCTTTTCTGTTTTGGCCTTCAGTGGGGATCAATTTTGGCAAGCTTTGCTGCATGTGCCTGCCCTTGGTGGCGTATGGCCTGCCTGGATTTTGATGGCTTTGACTTTGGGAAAGATTTTTTCTTTTTTTTTTTTTTTTAATTTTTTAAGTATTCATGCCATGTCCCTCATATCTTGCCCCCTAAGTTGTGTCTTCCTCCTTGACTTTTTCCCTGCTTTTGCAACATCTGTGAGCTTAGTTTTGCCACCTTTTGGTCCTTTGCACTGCACCTGCTAAAACCCCAGGCCACTTTCTAAGAGTCATTAAATTTCCCAAATTTTCTTTTTTTCTTATCCAATTGCAAATCCTTTTATGGTTTCTCCATTCCAGCGTGTTTGTAGGTCCTTCTTTTCTGTTTTGGCCTTCAGTGGGGATCAATTTTGGCAAGCTTTGCTGCATGTGCTTGCCCTTTCTGGCGTATGGCCATGCCTGCATTTTGATGGCTTTGAATTTGGGAAAGATTTTTTTCATTTTTTTTTTTTTTTTTTTGTTTTAAGTATTCATGCCATGTCCCTCATATCTTGGCCCCTAAGTTGTGTCTTCCTCCTTGACTTTTTCCCCTGCTTTTGCAGCATCTGGGAGCTTAGTTTTGGCATCTTTTGGTCCTTTGCCCTGCACCTGCTAAAGGCCCATGCCACTTTCTAAGAGTCATTAAATTTCCCAAATTTTCTTTTTTTCTCCTCCAATTGCAATTCCTTTGATGTTGACTCCTTTCAAGCGTGTTTGTAGGTCCTTCTTTTCTGTTTTGGCCTTCAGTGGGGATCAATTTTGGCAAGCTTTGCTGCATGTGCCTGCCCTTGGTGGCGTATGGCCTGCCTGCATTTTGATGGCTTTGACTTTGGGAAAGATTTTTTCTTTTGTTTTTTTTTATTATTTTAAATATTCATGCCATGTCCCTCATATCTTGCCCCCTAAGTTCTGTCTTCCTCCTTGACTTTTTCCCCTGCTTTTGCAACATCTGTGAGCTTAGTTTTGCCACCTTTTGGTCCTTTGCAATGCAGCTGATTTCCTCACAGCCTATTTTTTGAAGAGACTAATATTCCCGATATTCTGCTTTTTTCAATTGCATTTCATTTGAACCTATCTCCTTTCCAGAGTGTTTGTAAGCCTATCTTTTGGGATTCGCAAGATTCCTTTTCCCTTCCCGAAAGGAAATTTCATTTCCTTTCGGGAAGGGAAAAGGAATCTTGCGATTTCAATGGGGACCAATAGAGGAATCTTTGGTGCATGTCCCTGCACTTGATGGCGTATGGCCATGCCTTTTGATGTCTTTGACTTTGGGAAAGATTTTTTCTTTTTTTGGTTGTTTTCTGAAGTGTTCATGCCATGTCCCTCATATCTTGCCCCCTAAGTTGTGTCTTCCTCCTTGACTTTTTCCCCTTCTTTTGCAACATCTGTGAGCTTAGTTTTGGCATCTTTTGGTCCTTTGCACTGCACCTGCCTAAACCCCAGGCCACTTTCTAAGAGTCACTAAATTTCCCAAATTTTCTTTTTTTCTCCTCCAATTGCAATTCCTTTGATGTACACTCCTTTCCAGCGTGTTTGTAGGTCCTTCTTTTCTGTTTTGCCTTCAGTGGGGATGAGTTTTGGCAAGCTTTGCTGCATGTGCCTGCCCTTGGTGGCGAATGGCCTGCCTGCATTTTGATGGCTTTGACTTTGGGAAAGATTTTTTCTTTTTTTTTTTTTTTTTATTTTAAGTATTCATGCCATGTCCCTCATATCTTGCCCCCTAAGTTGTGTCTTCCTCCTTGACTTTTTCCCCTGCTTTTGCAACATCTGTGAGCTTAGTTTTGGCATCTTTTGGTCCTTTGCACTGCACCTGATATAAACGCAGGCCATTTTCTTAGAGTCACTAAATTTCCAAAATTTTCTTTTTTTCTCCTCCAATTGCAATCCCTTTGATGTTGACTCCTTACCAGCGTGTTTTTAGGTCCTTGTTTTCTGTTTTGGCCTTCAGTGGGGATCAATTTTGGCAAGCTTTGCTGCATCTGCCTGCCCTTGGTGGCGTATGGCCTGCCTGCATTTTGATGGCTTTGACTTTGGGAAAGATTTTTTCTATTTTTTTTTTTAATATTTTAAGTATTCATGCCATGTCCCTGATATCTTGCCCCCTAAGTTGTGTCTTCCTCCTTGACTTTTTCCCCTGCTTTTGCAACATCTGTGAGCTTAGTTTTGGCATCTTTTGGTCCTTTGCTCTGCACCTCATATAAACGCAGGCCATTTTCTTAGAGTCACTAAATATCCCAAATTTTCTTTTCTTCTCCTCCAATTGCATTTCCTTTGACGGTTTCTCCTTTCCAGCGTGTTTGTAGGTCCTTCTTTTCTGTTTTGACCTTCAGTGGGGATCAATTTTGGCAAGCTTTGCTGCATGTGCCTGCCCTTGCTGGCGTATGGCCTGCCTGCATTTTGATGGCTTTGACTTTGGGAAAGATTTTCTATTTTTTTTTTTTTTTATTATTTTAAATATTCATGCCATGTCCCTCATATCTTGCCCCCTAAGTTGTGTCTTCCTCCTTGATTTTTTCCCCTGCTTTTGCAACATCTGTGAGCTTAGTTTTGCCATCTTTTGGTCCTTTGCACTGCACCTGCTAAAACCCCAGGCCACTTTCTAAGAGTCATTAAATTTCCCAAATTTTCTTTTTTTCTTCTCCAATTGCAATTCCTTTTATGGTTTCTCCATTCCAGCGTGTTTGTAGGTCCTTCTTTTCTGTTTTGGCCTTCAGTGGGGATCAATTTTGGCAAGCTTTGCTGCATGTGCCTGCACTTGCTGGCGTATGGCCTGCCTGCATTTTGATGGCTTTGACTTTGGGAAAGATTTTTTCTTTTTTTTTTCTATTTTGTTTTAAGTATTCATGCCATGTTCCTCATATCTTGCCCCCTAAGTTGTGTCTTCCTCCTTGACTTTTTTCCCTGTTTTTGCAACATCTGTGAGCTTAGTTTTGGCATCTTTTGGTCCTTTGCAATGCAGCTGATTTCCTCACAGCCTATTTTTTGAAGAGACTAAAATTCCCGATTTTCTGCTTTTTTCAATTGCATTTCATTTGATCCTATCTCCTTTCCAGAGTGTTTGTAAGCCTTTCTTTTGTGATTCGCAAGATTCCTTTTCCCTTCCCGAAAGGAAATTTCATTTCCTTTCCGGAAGGGAAAAGGAGTCTTGCGATTTCAATGGGGACCAAGAGAGGAATCTTTGGTGCATGTCCCTGCACTTGATGGCAGGCCATGCCTTTTGATGGCTTTGACTTTGGGAAAGATTTTTTCTTTTTTTGGTTGTTTTCTGAAGTGTTCATGCCATGTCCCTCATATCTTGCCCCCTAAGTTCTGTCTTCCTCCTTGACTTTTTCCCCTGCTTTTGCAACATCTGTGAGCTTAGTTTTGGCTACTTTTGGTCATTTGCACTGCACCTGATATAAACGCAGGCCATTTTCTTAGAGTCACTTAATTTCCCAAATTTTCTTTTTTTCTCCTCCAATTGCAATTCCTTTGATGTACACTCCTTTCCAGCGTGTTTGTAGGTCCTTCTTTTCTGTTTTGGCCTTCAGTGGGGATCAATTTTGGCAAGCTTTGCTTCATGTGCCTGCCCTTGGTGGCGTATGGCCTGCCTGGATTTTGATGGCTTTGACTTTGGGAAAGATTTTTTCTTTTTTTTTTTTTTTAATTTTTTTAAGTATTCATGCCATGTCCCTCATATCTTGCCCCCTAAGTTCTGTCTTCCTCCTTGACTTTTTCCCCTGCTTTTGCAACATCTGTGAGCTTAGTTTTGGCATCTTTTGGTCCTTTGCACTGCACCTGCTAAAAGCCCAGGCCACTTTCTAAGAGTCATTAAATTTCCCAAATTTTCCTTTTTTCTTTTCCAATTGCAAATCCTTTTATGGTTTCTCCATTCCAGCGTGTTTGTAGGTCCTTCTTTTCTGTTTTGGCCTTCAGTGGGGATCAATTTTGGCAAGCTTTGCTGCATGTGCTTGCCCTTTCTGGCGTATGGCCTGCCTGCATTTTGATGGCTTTGAATTTGGGAAAGATTTTTTTCATTTTTTTTTTTTTTTTTTGTTTTAAGTATCCATGCCATGTCCCTCATATCTTGCCCCCTAAGTTGTGTCTTCCTCCTTGACTTTTTCCCCTGCTTTTGCAACATCTGGGAGCTTAGTTTTGGCATCTTTTGGTCCTTTGCAATGCACCTGCTAAAAGCCCAGGCCACTTTCTAAGAGTCACTCAATTTCCCAAATTTTCTTTTTTTCTCCTCCAATTGCAATTCCTTTGATGTTGACTCCTTTCCAGCGTGTTTGTAGGTCCTTCTTTTCTGTTTTGCCTTCAGTGGGGATGAGTTTTGGCAAGCTTTGCTGCATGTGCCTGCCCTTGGTGGCGAATGGCCTGCCTGCATTTTGATGGCTTTGACTATGGGAAAGATTTTTTTTTTTTTTTTTTTTAATATTTTAAGTATTCATGCCATGTCCCTCATATCTTGCCCCCTAAGTTGTGTCTTCCTCCTTGACTTTTTCCCCTGCTTTTGCAACATCTGTGAGCTTAGTTTTGGCATCTTTTGTTCCTTTGCACTGCACCTGATATAAACGCAGGCCATTTTCTTAGAGTCACTAAATTTCCCAAATTTTCTTTTTTTCTCCTCCAATTGCAATTCCTTTGATGTTGACTCCTTTCCAGCGTGTTTTTAGGTCCTTCTTTTCTGTTTTGGCCTTCAGTGGGGATCAATTTTGGCAAGCTTTGCTGCATGTGCCTGCCCTTGGTGTCGAATGGCCTGCCTGCATTTTGATGGCTTTGAATTTGGGAAAGATTTTTTCTTTTTTTTTTTTTTATTATTTTCAGTATTCATGCCATGTCCCTAATATCTTGCCCCCTAAGTTGTGTCTTCCTCCTTGACTTTTTCCCCTGCTTTTGCAACATCTGTGAGCTTAGTTTTGCCACCTTTTGGTCCTTTGCAATGCAGCTGATTTCCTCACCGCCTATTTTTTGTAGAGACTAAAATTCCAGATTTTCTGCTTTTTTCAATTGCATTTCATTTGAACCTATCTCCTTTCCAGAGTGTTTGTAAGCCTTTCTTTTGGGATTCGCAAGATTCCTTTTCCCTTCCCGAAAGGAAATTTCATTTCCATTCGGGAAGGGAAAAGGAATCTTGCGATTTCAATGGGGACCAATAGAGGAATCTTTGGTGCATGTCCCTGGACTTGATGGCAGGCCATGCCTTTTGATGGCCTTGACTTTGGGAAAGATTTTTTTCTTTTTTTGGTTGTTTTCTGAAGTGTTCATGCCATGTCCCTCATATCTTGCCCCCTAAGTTGTGTCTTCCTCCTTGACTTTTTCCCCTGCTTTTGCAACATCTGTGAGCTTAGTTTTGGCATCTTTTGGTCCTTTGCACTGCACCTGATATAAACGCAGGCCATTTTCTTAGAGTCACTCAATTTCCTAAATTTTCTTTTTTTCTCCTCCAATTGCAATTCCTTTGATGTTGACTCCTTTCCAGCGTGTTTGTAGGCCCTTCTTTTCTGTTTTGCCTTCAGGGGGATCAGTTTTGGCAAGCTTTGCTGCATGTGCCTGCCCTTGGTGGCGAATGGCCTGCCTGAATTTTGATGGCTTTGACTTTGGGAAAGATTTTTTTTTTTTTTTTTTGTTTTAAGTGTTCATGCCATGTCCCTCATATCTTGCCCCCTAAGTTGTGTCTTCCTCCTTGACTTTTTCCCCTGCTTTTGCAACATCTGTGAGCTTAGTTTTGGCATCTTTTGGTCCTTTGCACTGCACCTGATATAAACGCAGGCCATTTTCTTAGAGTCACTAAATTTCCAAAATTTCCTTTTTTTCTCCTCCAATTGCAATTCCTTTGATGTTGACTCCTTACCAGCGTGTTTTTAGGTCCTTCTTTTCTGTTTTGGCCTTCAGTGGGGATCAATTTTTGCAAGATTTGCTGCATGTGCCTGCCCTTGGTGGCGTATGGCCTGCCTGAATTTTGATGGCTTTGACTTCGGGAAAGATTTTTTCTTTTTTTTTTTTTTTGTTTCTTTTAAGTATTCATGCCATGTCCCTCATATCTTGCCCCCTAAGTTCTGTCTTCCTCCTTGACTTTTTCCCCTGCTTTTGCAACATCTGTGAGCTTAGGTTTGCCACCTTTTGGTCCTTTGCACTGCACCTGCTAAAACCCCAGGCCACTTTCTAAGAGTCATTAAATTTCCCAAATTTTCTTTTTTTCTTCTCCAATTGCAAATCCTTTTATGGTTTCTCCATTCCAGCGTGTTTGTAGGTCCTTCTTTTCTGTTTTGGCCTTCAGTGGGGATCAATTTTGGCAAGCTTTGCTGCATGTGCTTGCCCTTTCTGGCGTATGGCCTGCCTGCATTTTGATGGCTTTGAATTTGGGAAAGATTTTTTTCATTTTTTTTTTTTAATATTTTAAGTATTCATGCCATGTCCCTCATATCTTGCCCCCTAAGTTGTGTCTTCCTCCTTGACTTTTTCCCCTGCTTTTGCAACATCTGTGAGCTTAGTTTTGGCATCTTTTGGTCCTTTGCACTGCACCTGATATAAACCCCAGGCCATTTTCTTAGAGTCACTAAATTTCCCAAATTTTCTTTTTTTCTCCTCCAATTGCAATTCCTTTGATGTTGACTCCTTTCCAGCGTGTTTTTAGGTCCTTATTTTCTGTTTTGGCCTTCAGTGGGGATCAATTTTGGCAAGCTTTGCTGCATGTGCCTGCCCTTGGTGGCGTATGGCCTGCCTGCATTTTGATGGCTTTGACTTTGGGAAAGATTTTTTCTTTTTTTTTTTTTTAATATTTTAAGTATTCATGCCATGTCCCTCATATCTTGCCCCCTAAGATGTGTCTTCCTCCCTGACTTTTTCCCCTGTTTTGCAACATCTGTGAGCTTAGTTTTGGCATCTTTTGGTCCTTTGCACTGCACCTGCTAAAACCCCAGGCCACTTTCTAAGAGTCACTCAATTTCGCAAATTTTCTTTTCTTCTCCTCCAATTGCAATTCCTTTGATGTTGACTCCTTTCCAGCGTGTTTGTAGGTCCTTCTTTTCTGTTTTGCCTTCAGTGGGGATGAGTTTTGGCAAGCTTTGCTGCATGTGCCTGCCCTTGGTGGCGAATGGCCTGCCTGCATTTTGATGGCTTTGAATTTGGGAAAGATTTTTTCTTTTTTTTTTTTTTTATTATTTTAAGTATTCATGCCATGTCCCTCATATCTTGCCCCCTAAGTTGTGTCTTCCTCCTTGACTTTTTCCCCTGCTTTTGCAACATCTGTGAGCTTAGTTTTGCCACCTTTTGGTCCTTTGCAATGCAGCTGATTTCCTCACAGCCTATTTTTAGAAGAGACTAAAATTCCAGATTTTCTGCTTTTTTCAATTGCATTTCATTTGAACCTATCTCCTTTCCAGAGTGTTTGTAAGCCTTTCTTTTGGGATTCGCAAGATTCCTTTTCCCTTCCCGAAAGGAAATTTCATTTCCTTTCGGGAAGGGAAAAGGAATCTTGCGATTTCAATGGGGACCAATAGAGGAATCTTAGGTGCATGTCCGTGCACTTGATGGCAGGCCATGCCTTTTGATGGCCTTGACTTTGGGAAAGATTTTTTTCTTTTTTTGGTTGTTTTCGGAAGTCTTCATGCCATGTCCCTCATATCTTGCCCCCTAAGTTGTGTCTTCCTCCTTGACTTTTTCCCCTGCTTTTGCAACATCTGTGAGCTTAGTTTTGGCATCTTTGGTCCTTTGCACTGCACCTGATATAAACCCAGGCCATTTTCTTAGAGTCACTAAATTTCCCAAATTTTCTTTTTTCTCCTCCAATTGCAATTCCTTTGATGTTGACTCCTTTCCAGCGTGTTTGTAGGTCCTCTTTTCTGTTTTGCCTTCAGAGGGATCAGTTTTGGCAAGCTTTGCTGCATGTGCCTGCCCTTGGTGGCGAATGGCCTGCCTGCATTTTGATGGCTTTGAATTTGGGAAAGATTTTTTCTTTTTTTTTTTTTTAATATTTTAAGTATTCATGCCATGTCCCTCATATCTTGCCCCCTAAGTTGTGTCTTCCTCCTTGACTTTTTCCCCTGCTTTTGCAACATCTGTGAGCTTAGTTTTGGCATCTTTTGGTCCTTTGCCCTGCACCTGATATAAACGCAGGCCATTTTCTTAGAGTGACTTAATTTCCCAAATTTTCTTTTTTTCTCCTCCAATTGCAATTCCTTTGATGTTGACTCCTTACCAGCGTGTTTTTAGGTCCTTCTTTTCTGTTTTGGCCTTCAGTGGGGATCAATTTTTGCAAGCTTTGCTGCATGTGCCTGTCCTTGGTGGCGTATGGCCTGCCTGAATTTTGATGGCTTTGACTTTGGGAAAGATTTTTTTCTTTTTTTTTTTTTTGTTTCTTTTAAGTATTCATGCCATGTCGCTCATATCTTGCTCCTTAAGCTGTGTCTTCCTCCTTGACTTTTTCCCCTGCTTTTGCAACATCTGTGAGCTTAGTTTTGGCATCTTTTGGTCCTTTGCCCTGCACCTGATAAAACCCCAGGCCACTTTCTAAGAGTCACTAAATTTCCCAAGTTTTATTTTTTTCTCCTCCAATTGCAATTCCTTTGATGTTGACTCCTTTCCAGCGTGTTTGTAGGTCCTTCTTTTCTGTTTTGCCTTCAGTGGGGATCAGTTTTGGCAAGCTTTGCTGCATGTGCCTGCCCTTGGTGGCGAATGGCCTGCCTGCATTTTGATGGCTTTGACTTTGGGAAAGATTTTTTCTTTTTTTTTTTTTTTTTATTTTAAGTGTTCATGCCATGTCCCTCATATCTTGCCCCCTAAGTTGTGTCTTCCTCCTTGACTTTTTCCCCTGCTTTTGCAACATCTGTGAGCTTAGTTTTGGCATCTTTTGGTCCTTTGCTCTGCACCTCATATAAACGCAGGCCATTTTCTTAGAGTCACTAAATATCCCAAATTTTCTTTTCTTCTCCTCCAATTGCAATTCCTTTGACGGTTTCTCCATTCCAGCGTGTTTGTAGGTCCTTCTTTTCTGTTTTGGCCTTCAGTGGGGATCAATTTTGGCAAGCTTTGCTGCATGTGCCTGCCCTTGCTGGCGTATGGCCTGCCTGCATTTTGATGGCTTTGACTTTGGGAAAGATTTTTCTATTTTTTTTTTTTTTATTATTTTAAATATTCATGCCATGTCCCTCATATCTTGCCCCCTAAGTTGTGTCTTCCTCCTTGATTTTTTCCCCTGCTTTTGCAACATCTGTGAGCTTAGTTTTGCCATCTTTTGGTCCTTTGCACTGCACCTGCTAAAACCCCAGGCCACTTTCTAAGAGTCATTAAATTTCCCAAATTTTCTTTTTTTCTTCTCCAATTGCAATTCCTTTGACGGTTTCTCCATTCCAGCGTGTTTGTAGGTCCTTATTTTCTGTTTTGGCCTTCAGTGGGGATCAATTTTGGCAAGCTTTGCTGCATGTGCCTGCACTTGCTGGCGTATGGCCTGCCTGCATTTTGATGGCTTTGAATTTGGGAAAGATTTTTTTCATTTTTTTTTTTTTTTTTTGTTTTAAGTATTCATGCCATGTTCCTCATATCTTGCCCCCTAAGTTGTGTCTTCCTCCTTGACTTTTTTCCCTGTTTTTGCAACATCTGTGAGCTTAGTTTTGGCATCTTTTGGTCCTTTGCAATGCAGCTGATTTCCTCACAGCCTATTTTTTGAAGAGACTAAAATTCCCGATTTTCTGCTTTTTTCAATTGCATTTCATTTGATCCTATCTCCTTTCCAGAGTGTTTGTAAGCCTTTCTTTTGTGATTCGCAAGATTCCTTTTCCCTTCCCGAAAGGAAATTTCATTTCCTTTCCGGAAGGGAAAAGGAGTCTTGCGATTTCAATGGGGACCAATAGAGGAATCTTTGGTGCATGTCCCTGCACTTGATGGCAGGCCATGCCTTTTGATGTCTTTGACTTTGGGAAAGATTTTTTCTTTTTTTGGTTGTTTTCTGAAGTGTTCATGCCATGTCCCTCATATCTTGCCCCCTAAGTTCTGTCTTCCTCCTTGACTTTTTCCCCTGCTTTTGCAACATCTGTGAGCTTAGTTTTGGCTACTTTTGGTCATTTGCACTGCACCTGATATAAACGCAGGCCATTTTCTTAGAGTCACTTAATTTCCCAAATTTTCTTTTTTTCTCCTCCAATTGCAATTCCTTTGATGTACACTCCTTTCCAGCGTGTTTGTAGGTCCTTCTTTTCTGTTTTGGCCTTCAGTGGGGATCAATTTTGGCAAGCTTTGCTGCATGTGCCTGCCCTTGGTGGCGTATGGCCTGCCTGAATTTTGATGGCTTTGACTTTGGGAAAGATTTTTTCTTTTTTTTTTGTTTAATATTTTAAGTATTCATGCCATGTCCCTCATATCTTGCCCCCTAAGTTGTGTCTTCCTCCTTGACTTTTTCCCCTGCTTTTGCAACATCTGTGAGCTTAGTTTTGGCATCTTTTGGTCCTTTGCACTGCACCTGCTAAAACCCCAGGCCACTTTCTAAGAGTCACTCAATTTCCCAAATTTTCTTTTTTTCTCCTCCAATTGCAATTCCTTTGATGTTGACTCCTTTCCAGCGTGTTTGTAGGTCCTTCTTTTCTGTTTTGCCTTCAGTGGGGATGAGTTTTGGCAAGCTTTGCTGCATGTGCCTGCCCTTGGTGTCGAATGGCCTGCCTGCATTTTGATGGCTTTGAATTTGGGAAAGATTTTTTCTTTTTTTTTTTTTTTATTATTTTCAGTATTCATGCCATGTCCCTAATATCTTGCCCCCTAAGTTGTGTCTTCCTCCTTGACTTTTTCCCCTGCTTTTGCAACATCTGTGAGCTTAGTTTTGCCACCTTTTGGTCCTTTGCAATGCAGCTGATTTCCTCACAGCCTATTTTTAGAAGAGACTAAAATTCCAGATTTTCTGCTTTTTTCAATTGCATTTCATTTGAACCTATCTCCTTTCCAGAGTGTTTGTAAGCCTTTCTTTTGGGATTCGCAAGATTCCTTTTCCCTTCCTGAAAGGAAATTTCATTTCCTTTCGGGAAGGGAAAAGGAATCTTGCGATTTCAATGGGGACCAATAGAGGAATCTTAGGTGCATGTCCGTGCACTTGATGGCAGGCCATGCCTTTTGATGGCCTTGACTTTGGGAAAGATTTTTTTCTTTTTTTGGTTGTTTTCGGAAGTCTTCATGCCATGTCCCTCATATCTTGCCCCCTAAGTTGTGTCTTCCTCCTTGACTTTTTCCCCTGCTTTTGCAACATCTGTGAGCTTAGTTTTGGCATCTTTGGTCCTTTGCACTGCACCTGATATAAACCCAGGCCATTTTCTTAGAGTCACTAAATTTCCCAAATTTTCTTTTTTCTCCTCCAATTGCAATTCCTTTGATGTTGACTCCTTTCCAGCGTGTTTGTAGGTCCTCTTTTCTGTTTTGCCTTCAGAGGGATCAGTTTTGGCAAGCTTTGCTGCATGTGCCTGCCCTTGGTGGCGAATGGCCTGCCTGCATTTTGATGGCTTTGAATTTGGGAAAGATTTTTTCTTTTTTTTTTTTTTAATATTTTAAGTATTCATGCCATGTCCCTCATATCTTGCCCCCTAAGTTGTGTCTTCCTCCTTGACTTTTTCCCCTGCTTTTGCAACATCTGTGAGCTTAGTTTTGGCATCTTTTGGTCCTTTGCCCTGCACCTGATATAAACGCAGGCCATTTTCTTAGAGTGACTTAATTTCCCAAATTTTCTTTTTTTCTCCTCCAATTGCAATTCCTTTGATGTTGACTCCTTACCAGCGTGTTTTTAGGTCCTTCTTTTCTGTTTTGGCCTTCAGTGGGGATCAATTTTTGCAAGCTTTGCTGCATGTGCCTGTCCTTGGTGGCGTATGGCCTGCCTGAATTTTGATGGCTTTGACTTTGGGAAAGATTTTTTTCTTTTTTTTTTTTTTTGTTTCTTTTAAGTATTCATGCCATGTCGCTCATATCTTGCTCCTTAAGCTGTGTCTTCCTCCTTGACTTTTTCCCCTGCTTTTGCAACATCTGTGAGCTTAGTTTTGGCATCTTTTGGTCCTTTGCCCTGCACCTGATAAAACCCCAGGCCACTTTCTAAGAGTCACTAAATTTCCCAAGTTTTATTTTTTTCTCCTCCAATTGCAATTCCTTTGATGTTGACTCCTTTCCAGCGTGTTTGTAGGTCCTTCTTTTCTGTTTTGCCTTCAGTGGGGATCAGTTTTGGCAAGCTTTGCTGCATGTGCCTGCCCTTGGTGGCGAATGGCCTGCCTGCATTTTGATGGCTTTGACTTTGGGAAAGATTTTTTCTTTTTTTTTTTTTTTTTATTTTAAGTGTTCATGCCATGTCCCTCATATCTTGCCCCCTAAGTTGTGTCTTCCTCCTTGACTTTTTCCCCTGCTTTTGCAACATCTGTGAGCTTAGTTTTGGCATCTTTTGGTCCTTTGCTCTGCACCTCATATAAACGCAGGCCATTTTCTTAGAGTCACTAAATATCCCAAATTTTCTTTTCTTCTCCTCCAATTGCAATTCCTTTGACGGTTTCTCCATTCCAGCGTGTTTGTAGGTCCTTCTTTTCTGTTTTGGCCTTCAGTGGGGATCAATTTTGGCAAGCTTTGCTGCATGTGCCTGCCCTTGCTGGCGTATGGCCTGCCTGCATTTTGATGGCTTTGACTTTGGGAAAGATTTTTCTATTTTTTTTTTTTTTTTATTATTTTAAATATTCATGCCATGTCCCTCATATCTTGCCCCCTAAGTTGTGTCTTCCTCCTTGATTTTTTCCCCTGCTTTTGCAACATCTGTGAGCTTAGTTTTGCCATCTTTTGGTCCTTTGCACTGCACCTGCTAAAACCCCAGGCCACTTTCTAAGAGTCATTAAATTTCCCAAATTTTCTTTTTTTCTTCTCCAATTGCAAATCCTTTGACGGTTTCTCCATTCCAGCGTGTTTGTAGGTCCTTATTTTCTGTTTTGGCCTTCAGTGGGGATCAATTTTGGCAAGCTTTGCTGCATGTGCCTGCACTTGCTGGCGTATGGCCTGCCTGCATTTTGATGGCTTTGAATTTGGGAAAGATTTTTTTCATTTTTTTTTTTTTTTTTGTTTTAAGTATTCATGCCATGTTCCTCATATCTTGCCCCCTAAGTTGTGTCTTCCTCCTTGACTTTTTTCCCTGTTTTTGCAACATCTGTGAGCTTAGTTTTGGCATCTTTTGGTCCTTTGCAATGCAGCTGATTTCCTCACAGCCTATTTTTTGAAGAGACTAAAATTCCCGATTTTCTGCTTTTTTCAATTGCATTTCATTTGATCCTATCTCCTTTCCAGAGTGTTTGTAAGCCTTTCTTTTGTGATTCGCAAGATTCCTTTTCCCTTCCCGAAAGGAAATTTCATTTCCTTTCCGGAAGGGAAAAGGAGTCTTGCGATTTCAATGGGGACCAATAGAGGAATCTTTGGTGCATGTCCCTGCACTTGATGGCAGGCCATGCCTTTTGATGTCTTTGACTTTGGGAAAGATTTTTTCTTTTTTTGGTTGTTTTCTGAAGTGTTCATGCCATGTCCCTCATATCTTGCCCCCTAAGTTCTGTCTTCCTCCTTGACTTTTTCCCCTGCTTTTGCAACATCTGTGAGCTTAGTTTTGGCTACTTTTGGTCATTTGCACTGCACCTGATATAAACGCAGGCCATTTTCTTAGAGTCACTTAATTTCCCAAATTTTCTTTTTTTCTCCTCCAATTGCAATTCCTTTGATGTACACTCCTTTCCAGCGTGTTTGTAGGTCCTTCTTTTCTGTTTTGGCCTTCAGTGGGGATCAATTTTGGCAAGCTTTGCTGCATGTGCCTGCCCTTGGTGGCGTATGGCCTGCCTGAATTTTGATGGCTTTGACTTTGGGAAAGATTTTTTCTTTTTTTTTTGTTTAATATTTTAAGTATTCATGCCATGTCCCTCATATCTTGCCCCCTAAGTTGTGTCTTCCTCCTTGACTTTTTCCCCTGCTTTTGCAACATCTGTGAGCTTAGTTTTGGCATCTTTTGGTCCTTTGCACTGCACCTGCTAAAACCCCAGGCCACTTTCTAAGAGTCACTCAATTTCCCAAATTTTCTTTTTTTCTCCTCCAATTGCAATTCCTTTGATGTTGACTCCTTTCCAGCGTGTTTGTAGGTCCTTCTTTTCTGTTTTGCCTTCAGTGGGGATGAGTTTTGGCAAGCTTTGCTGCATGTGCCTGCCCTTGGTGTCGAATGGCCTGCCTGCATTTTGATGGCTTTGAATTTGGGAAAGATTTTTTCTTTTTTTTTTTTTTTATTATTTTCAGTATTCATGCCATGTCCCTAATATCTTGCCCCCTAAGTTGTGTCTTCCTCCTTGACTTTTTCCCCTGCTTTTGCAACATCTGTGAGCTTAGTTTTGCCACCTTTTGGTCCTTTGCAATGCAGCTGATTTCCTCACAGCCTATTTTTAGAAGAGACTAAAATTCCAGATTTTCTGCTTTTTTCAATTGCATTTCATTTGAACCTATCTCCTTTCCAGAGTGTTTGTAAGCCTTTCTTTTTGGATTCGCAAGATTCCTTTTCCCTTCCCGAAAGGAAATTTCAATTCCTTTCCGGAAGGGAAAAGGAATCTTGCGATTTCAATGGGGACCAATAGAGGAATCTTAGGTGCATGTCCCTGCACTTGATGGCAGGCCATGCCTTTTGATGGCCTTGACTTTGGGAAAGATTTTTTTCTTTTTATGGTTGTTTTCTGAAGGGTTCATGCCATGTCCCTCATATCTTGCCCCCTAAGATGTGTCTTCCTCCTTGACTTTTTCCCCTGCTTTTGCAACATCTGTGAGCTTAGTTTTGGCATCTTTTGGTCCTTTGCACTGCACCTGCTAAAACCCCAGGGCACTTTCTAAGAGTAACTAAATTTCCCAAATTTTCTTTTTTTCTCCTCCAATTGCAATTCCTTTGATGTTGACTCCTTTCCAGCGTGTTTGTAGGTCCTTCTTTTCTGTTTTGCCTTCAGTGGGGATGAGTTTTGGCAAGCTTTGCTGCATGTGCCTGCCCTTGGTGGCGAATGGCCTGCCTGCATTTTGATGGCTTTGACTTTGGGAAAGATTTTTTCTTTTTTTTTTTTTTTTATTATTTTAAGTATTCATGCCATGTCCCTCATATCTTGCCCCCTAAGTTGTGTCTTCCTCCTTGACTTTTTCCCCTGCTTTTGCAACATCTGTGAGCTTAGTTTTGGCATCTTTTGGTCCTTTGCACTGCACCTGATATAAACACAGGCCATTTTCTTAGAGTCACTAAATTTCCTAAATTTTCTTTTTTTCTCCTCCAATTGCAATTCCTTTGATGTTGACTCCTTACCAGCGTGTTTTTAGGTCCTTCTTTTCTGTTTTGGCCTTCAGTGGGGATCAATTTTGGCAAGCTTTGCTGCATGTGCCTGCCCTTGGTGGCGTATGGCCTGCCTGCATTTTGATGGCTTTGACTTTGGGAAAGATTTTTTTTTTTTTTTTTTTTTTTAATATTTTAAGTATTCATGCCATGTCCCTCGTATCTTGCCCCCTAAGTTGTGTCTCCCTCCTTGACTTTTTCCCCTGCTCTTGCAACATCTGGGAGCTTAGTTTTGCCATCTTTTGGTCCTTTGCACTGCACCTGATATAAACCCAGGCCATTTTCTTAGAGTCACTAAATTTCCCAAATTTTCTTTTTTTCTCCTCCAATTGCAATTCCTTTGATGTTGACTCCTTTCCAGCGTGTTTTTAGGTCCTTATTTCTGTTTTGGCCTTCAGTGGGGATCAATTTTGGCAAGCTTTGCTGCATGTGCCTGCCCTTGCTGGCGTATGGCCTGCCTGCATTTTGATGGCTTTGACTTTGGGAAAGATTTTTTCTTTTTTTTTTTTTGTTTCTTTTAAGTATTCATGCCATGTCCCTCATATCTTGCTCCCTAAGTTGTGTCATCCTCACTGACTTTTTCCTCTGCTTTTGCAACATCTGTACATCTGCGAGCTTAGTTTTGGCACCTTTTGGTGCTTTTCAATGCACCTGATGTAAACCCAGGCCATTTTTTTAGAGTCAGTAATTTCCCAAATTTTCTTTTTTTCTCCTCCAATTGCAAATCCTTTGATATTGACTCCTTTCCAGCGTGTTTGTATCTCCTTCTTTTCTGTTTTGGCCTTCAGAGGGATCAATTTTGGCAAGCTTTGCTGCATGTGCCTGCCCTTGGTGGCGTATGGCCTGCCTGCATTTTGATGGCTTTGACTTTGGGAAAGATTTTTTCTTTTTTTTTTTTTTTAATATTTTAAATATTCATGCCATGTCCCTCATATCTTGCTCCCTAAGTTGTGTCTTTCTCCTTGACTTTTTCCCCTGCTTTTGCAACATCTGTGAGCTTAGTTTTGGCACCTTTTGGTCCTTTGCAATGCAGCTGATTTCCTCACAGCCTATTTTTTGAAGAGACGAAAATTCCAGATTTTCTGATTTTTCAATTGCATTTAATTTGGACCTATCTACTTTTCAGAGTGTTTGTTAGCCTTTCTTCTGGGATTCGCAAGATTCCTTTTCCCTTCCCGAAAGGAAATTTCATTTCCTTTCGGGAAGGGAAAAGGAATCTTGCGATTTCAATGGGGACCAATAGAGGAATCTTAGGTGCATGTCCCTGCACTTGATGGCAGGCCATGCCTTTGATGGCTTTGACTTTGGGAAAGATTTTTTTCTTTTTTTGGTTGTTTTCTGAAGTGTTCATGCCATGTCCCTCATATCTTGCCCCCTAAGTTGTGTCTTCCTCCTTGACTTTTTCCCCTGCTTTTGCAACATCTGTGAGCTTAGTTTTGGCATCTTTTGGTCCTTTGCACTGCACCTGATAAAACCCCAGGCCACTTTCTAAGAGTCACTAAATTTCCCAAATTTTCTTTTTTTCTCCTCCGATTGCAAATCCTTTGATGGTGTCTCCATTCCAGCGTGTTCGTAGGTCCTTCTTTTCTGTTTTGGCCTTCAGTGGGGATCAATTTTGGCAAGCTTTGCTGCATGTGCCTGCCCTTGGTGGCGAATGGCCTGCCTGAATTTTGATGGCTTTGACTTTGGGAAAGATTTTTTCTTTTTTTTAATATTTTAAGTATTCATGCCATGTCCCTCATATCTTGCCCCCTAAGTTGTGTCTTCCTCCTTGACTTTTCCCCCTCCTTTTGCAACATCTGTGAGCTTAGTTTTGGCATCTTTTGGTCCTTTGCACTGCACCTGATATAAACGCAGGCGATTTTCTTAGAGTCACTAAATTTCCAAAATTTCCTTTTTTTCTCCTCCAATTGCAATTCCTTTGATGTTGACTCCTTACCAGCGTGTTTGTAGGTCCTTCTTTTCTGTTTTGGCCTTCAGTGGGGATCAATTTTTGCAAGCTTTGCTGCATGTGCCTCCCCTTGGTGGCGTATGGCCTGCCTGAATTTTGATGGCTTTGACTTCGGGAAAGATTTTTTCTTTTTTTTTTTTTTGTTTCTTTTAAGTATTCATGCCATGTCCCTCATATCTTGCTCCTTAAGCTGCGTCTTCCTCCTTGACTTTTTCCCCTGCTTTTGCAACATCTGTGAGCTTAGTTTTGGCATCTTTTGGTCCTTTGCACTGCACCTGCTAAAACCCCAGGCCACTTTCTAAGAGTCACTAAATTTCCCAAATTTTCTTTTTTTCTCCTCCAATTGCAATTCCTTTGATGTTGACTCCTTTCCAGCGTGTTTGTAGGTCCTTCTTTTCTGTTTTGCCTTCAGTGGGGATCAGTTTTGGCAAGCTTTGCTGCATGTGCCTGCCCTTGGTGGCGAATGGCCTGCCTGCATTTTGATGGCTTTGACTTTGGGAAAGGTTTTTTCTTTTTTTTTTTTTTTATTATTTTAAGTATTCACGCCATGTCCCTCATATCTTGCCCCCTAAGTTGTGTCTTCCTCCTTGACTTTTTCCCCTGCTTTTGCAACATCTGTGAGCTTAGTTTTGGCATCCTTTGGTCCTTTGCACTGCACCTGATATAAACGCAGGCCATTTTCTTAGAGTCACTAAATTTCCCAAATTTTCTTTTTTTCTCCTCCATTTGCAATCCCTTTGATGTTGACTCCTTACCAGCGTGTTTTTAGGTCCTTGTTTTCTGTTTTGGCCTTCAGTGGGGATCAATTTTGGCAAGCTTTGCTGAATGTGCCTGCCCTTGGTGGCGTTTGGCCTGCCTGCATTTTGATGGCTTTGACTTTGGGAAAGATTTTTTCTTTTTTTTTTTTTTTGTTTCTTTTAAGTATTCATGCCATGTCCCTCATATCTTGCCCCCTAAGTTCTGTCTTCCTCCTTGACTTTTTCCCCTGCTTTTGCAACATCTGTGACCTTAGTTTTGGCATCTTTTGGTCCTTTGCACTGCACCTGCTAAAAGCCCAGGCCACTTTCTAAGAGTCATTAAATTTCCCAAATTTTCCTTTTTTCTTTTCCAATTGCAAATCCTTTTATGGTTTCTCCATTCCAGCGTGTTTGTAGGTCCTTCTTTTCTGTTTTGCCTTCAGGGGGATCAGTTTTGGCAAGCTTTGCTGCATGTGCCTGCCCTTGGTGTCGAATGGCCTGCCTGCATTTTGATGGCTTTGACTATGGGAAAGATTTTTTTTTTTTTTTTTTTTAATATTTTAAGTATTTATGCCATGTCCCTCATATCTTGCCCCCTAAGTTGTGTCTTCCTCCTTGACTTTTTCCCCTGCTTTTGCAACATCTGTGAGCTTAGTTTTGGCATCTTTTGGTCCTTTGCACTGCACCTGATATAAACGCAGGCCATTTTCTTAGAGTCACTAAATTTCCCAAATTTTCTTTTTTTCTCCTCCAATTGCAATTCCTTTGATGTTGACTCCTTTCCAGCGTGTTTTTAGGTCCTTCTTTTCTGTTTTGGCCTTCAGTGGGGATCAATTTTGGCAAGCTTTGCTGCATGTGCCTGCCCTTGGTGGCGTATGGCCTGCCTGAATTTTGATGGCTTTGACTTTGGGAAAGATTTTTTCTTTTTTTTTTGTTTAATATTTTAAGTATTCATGCCATGTCCCTCATATCTTGCCCCCTAAGTTGTGTCTTCCTCCTTGACTTTTTCCCCTGCTTTTGCAACATCTGTGAGCTTAGTTTTGGCATCTTTTGGTCCTTTGCACTGCACCTGCTAAAACCCCAGGCCACTTTCTAAGAGTCACTCAATTTCCCAAATTTTCTTTTTTTCTCCTCCAATTGCAATTCCTTTGATGTTGACTCCTTTCCAGCGTGTTTGTAGGTCCTTCTTTTCTGTTTTGCCTTCAGTGGGGATGAGTTTTGGCAAGCTTTGCTGCATGTGCCTGCCCTTGGTGTCGAATGGCCTGCCTGCATTTTGATGGCTTTGAATTTGGGAAAGATTTTTTCTTTTTTTTTTTTTTTATTATTTTCAGTATTCATGCCATGTCCCTAATATCTTGCCCCCTAAGTTGTGTCTTCCTCCTTGACTTTTTCCCCTGCTTTTGCAACATCTGTGAGCTTAGTTTTGCCACCTTTTGGTCCTTTGCAATGCAGCTGATTTCCTCACAGCCTATTTTTAGAAGAGACTAAAATTCCAGATTTTCTGCTTTTTTCAATTGCATTTCATTTGAACTATCTCCTTCCAGAGTGTTTGTAAGCATTTCTTTTTGGATTCGCAAGATTCCTTTTCCCTTCCCGAAAGGAAATTTCAATTCCTTTCCGGAAGGGAAAAGGAATCTTGCGATTTCAATGGGGACCAATAGAGGAATCTTAGGTGCATGTCCCTGCACTTGATGGCAGGCCATGCCTTTTGATGGCCTTGACTTTGGGAAAGATTTTTTTCTTTTTATGGTTGTTTTCTGAAGGGTTCATGCCATGTCCCTCATATCTTGCCCCCTAAGATGTGTCTTCCTCCTTGACTTTTTCCCCTGCTTTTGCAACATCTGTGAGCTTAGTTTTGGCATCTTTTGGTCCTTTGCACTGCACCTGCTAAAACCCCAGGGCACTTTCTAAGAGTCACTAAATTTCCCAAATTTTCTTTTTTTCTCCTCCAATTGCAATTCCTTTGATGTTGACTCCTTTCCAGCGTGTTTGTAGGTCCTTCTTTTCTGTTTTGCCTTCAGTGGGGATGAGTTTTGGCAAGCTTTGCTGCATGTGCCTGCCCTTGGTGGCGAATGGCCTGCCTGCATTTTGATGGCTTTGAATTTGGGAAAGATTTTTTCTTTTTTTTTTTTTTTTATTATTTTAAGTATTCATGCCATGTCCCTCATATCTTGCCCCCTAAGTTGTGTCTTCCTCCTTGACTTTTTCCCCTGCTTTTGCAACATCTGTGAGCTTAGTTTTGGCATCTTTTGGTCCTTTGCACTGCACCTGATATAAACACAGGCCATTTTCTTAGAGTCACTAAATTTCCCAAATTTTCTTTTTTTCTCCTCCAATTGCAATTCCTTTGATGTTGACTCCTTACCAGCGTGTTTTTAGGTCCTTCTTTTCTGTTTTGGCCTTCAAGTGGGGATCAATTTTGGCAAGCTTTGCTGCATGTGCCTGCCCTTGGTGGCGTATGGCCTGCCTGCATTTTGATGGCTTTGACTTTGGGAAAGATTTTTTTTTTTTTTTTTTTTTTTAATATTTTAAGTATTCATGCCATGTCCCTCGTATCTTGCCCCCTAAGTTGTGTCTCCCTCCTTGACTTTTTCCCCTGCTCTTGCAACATCTGGGAGCTTAGTTTTGCCAACTTTTGGTCCTTTGCACTGCACCTGATATAAACCCAGGCCATTTTCTTAGAGTCACTAAATTTCCCAAATTTTCTTTTTTTCTCCTCCAATTGCAATTCCTTTGATGTTGACTCCTTACCAGCGTGTTTTTAGGTCCTTATTTCTGTTTTGGCCTTCAGTGGGGATCAATTTTGGCAAGCTTTGCTGCATGTGCCTGCCCTTGCTGGCGTATGGCCTGCCTGCATTTTGATGGCTTTGAATTTGGGAAAGATTTTTTCTTTTTTTTTTTTTGTTTCTTTTAAGTATTCATGCCATGTCCCTCATATCTTGCTCCCTAAGTTGTGTCATCCTCACTGACTTTTTCCTCTGCTTTTGCAACATCTGTACATCTGCGAGCTTAGTTTTGGCACCTTTTGGTGCTTTGCAATGCACCTGATGTAAACCCAGGCCATTTTTTTAGAGTCAGTAATTTCCCAAATTTTCTTTTTTTCTCCTCCAATTGCAAATCCTTTGATGTTGACTCCTTTCCAGCGTGTTTGTAGCTCCTTCTTTTCTGTTTTGGCCTTCAGAGGGATCAATTTTGGCAAGCTTTGCTGCATGTGCCTGCCCTTGGTGGCGTATGGCCTGCCTGCATTTTGATGGCTTTGACTTTGGGAAAGATTTTTTCTTTTTTTTTTTTTTTAATATTTTAAGTATTCATGCCATGTCCCTCATATCTTGCTCCCTAAGTTGTGTCTTTCTCCTTGACTTTTTCCCCTGCTTTTGCAACATCTGTGAGCTTAGTTTTGGCACCTTTTGGTCCTTTGCAATGCAGCTGATTTCCTCACAGCCTATTTTTTGAAGAGACGAAAATTCCAGATTTTCTGCTTTTTTCAATTGCATTTAATTTGGACCTATCTACTTTTCAGAGTGTTTGTTAGCCTTTCTTCTGGGATTCGCAAGATTCCTTTTCCCTTCCCGAAAGGAAATTTCATTTCCTTTCGGGAAGGGAAAAGGAATCTTGCGATTTCAATGGGGACCAATAGAGGAATCTTAGGTGCATGTCCCTGCACTTGATGGCAGGCCATGCCTTTGATGGCTTTGACTTTGGGAAAGATTTTTTTCTTTTTTTGGTTGTTTTCTGAAGTGTTCATGCCATGTCCCTCATATCTTGCCCCCTAAGTTGTGTCTTCCTCCTTGACTTTTTCCCCTGCTTTTGCAACATCTGTGAGCTTAGTTTTGGCATCTTTTGGTCCTTTGCACTGCACCTGCTAAAACCCCAGGCCACTTTCTAAGAGTCACTAAATTTCCCAAATTTTCTTTTTTTCTCCTCCAATTGCAATTCCTTTGATGTTGACTCCTTTCCAGCGTGTTTGTAGGTCCTTCTTTTCTGTTTTGCCTTCAGTGGGGATCAGTTTTGGCAAGCTTTGCTGCATGTGCCTGCCCTTGGTGGCGAATGGCCTGCCTGCATTTTGATGGCTTTGACTTTGGGAAAGATTTTTTCTTTTTTTTTTTTTTTATTATTTTAAGTATTCACGCCATGTCCCTCATATCTTGCCCCCTAAGTTGTGTCTTCCTCCTTGACTTTTTCCCCTGCTTTTGCAACATCTGTGAGCTTAGTTTTGGCATCCTTTGGTCCTTTGCACTGCACCTGATATAAACGCAGGCCATTTTCTTAGAGTCACTAAATTTCCCAAATTTTCTTTTTTTCTCCTCCATTTGCAATCCCTTTGATGTTGACTCCTTACCAGCGTGTTTTTAGGTCCTTGTTTTCTGTTTTGGCCTTCAGTGGGGATCAATTTTGGCAAGCTTTGCTGAATGTGCCTGCCCTTGGTGGCGTATGGCCTGCCTGCATTTTGATGGCTTTGACTTTGGGAAAGATTTTTTCTTTTTTTTTTTTTTTGTTTCTTTTAAGTATTCATGCCATGTCCCTCATATCTTGCCCCCTAAGTTCTGTCTTCCTCCTTGACTTTTTCCCCTGCTTTTGCAACATCTGTGAGCTTAGTTTTGCAACCTTTTGGTCCTTTGCACTGCACCTGCTAAAAGCCCAGGCCACTTTCTAAGAGTCATTAAATTTCCCAAATTTTCCTTTTTTCTTTTCGAATTGCAAATCCTTTTATGGTTTCTCCATTCCAGCGTGTTTGTAGGTCCTTCTTTTCTGTTTTGCCTTCAGGGGGATCAGTTTTGGCAAGCTTTGCTGCATGTGCCTGCCCTTGGTGGCGAATGGCCTGCCTGCATTTTGATGGCTTTGACTATGGGAAAGATTTTTTTTTTTTTTTTTTTTTCATATTTTAAGTATTTATGCCATGTCCCTCATATCTTGCCCCCTAAGTTGTGTCTTCCTCCTTGACTTTTTCCCCTGCTTTTGCAACATCTGTGAGCTTGGTTTTGGCATCTTTTGGTCCTTTGCACTGCACCTGATATAAACGCAGGCCATTTTCTTAGAGTCACTAAATTTCCCAAATTTTCTTTTTTTCTCCTCCAATTGCAATTCCTTTGATGTTGACTCCTTTCCAGCGTGTTTTTAGGTCCTTCTTTTCTGTTTTGGCCTTCAGTGGGGATCAATTTTGGCAAGCTTTGCTGCATGTGCCTGCCCTTGGTGGCGTATGGCCTGCCTGAATTTTGATGGCTTTGACTTTGGGAAAGATTTTTTCTTTTTTTTTTGTTTAATATTTGAAGTATTCATGCCATGTCCCTCATATCTTGCCCCCTAAGTTGTGTCTTCCTCCTTGACTTTTTCCCCTGCTTTTGCAACATCTGTGAGCTTAGTTTTGGCATCTTTTGGTCCTTTGCACTGCACCTGCTAAAACCCCAGGCCACTTTCTAAGAGTCACTCAATTTCCCAAATTTTCTTTTGTTCTCCTCCAATTGCAATTCCTTTGATGTTGACTCCTTTCCAGCGTGTTTGTAGGTCCTTCTTTTCTGTTTTGCCTTCAGTGGGGATGAGTTTTGGCAAGCTTTGCTGCATGTGCCTGCCCTTGGTGGCGAATGGCCTGCCTGCATTTTGATGGCTTTGAATTTGGGAAAGATTTTTTCTTTTTTTTTTTTTTTATTATTTTCAGTATTCATGCCATGTCCCTCATATCTTGCCCCCTAAGTTGTGTCTTCCTCCTTGACTTTTTCCCCTGCTTTTGCAACATCTGTGAGCTTAGTTTTGCCACCTTTTGGTCCTTTGCAATGCAGCTGATTTCCTCACAGCCTATTTTTAGAAGAGACTAAAATTCCAGATTTTCTGCTTTTTTCAATTGCATTTCATTTGAACCTATCTCCTTTCCAGAGTGTTTGTAAGCATTTCTTTTTGGATTCGCAAGATTCCTTTTCCCTTCCGAAAGGAAATTTCAATTCCTTTCCGGAAGGGAAAAGGAATCTTGCGATTTCAATGGGGACCAATAGAGGAATCTTAGGTGCATGTCCCTGCACTTGATGGCAGGCCATGCCTTTTGATGGCCTTGACTTTGGGAAAGATTTTTTTCTTTTTATGGTTGTTTTCTGAAGGGTTCATGCCATGTCCCTCATATCTTGCCCCCTAAGATGTGTCTTCCTCCTTGACTTTTTCCCCTGCTTTTGCAAAATCTGTGAGCTTAGTTTTGGCATCTTTTGGTCCTTTGCACTGCACCTGCTAAAACCCCCAGGGCACTTTCTAAGAGTCACTAAATTTCCCAAATTTTCTTTTTTTTCTCCTCCAATTGCAATTCCTTTGATGTTGACCTCCTTTCCAGCGTGTTTGTAGGTCCTTCTTTTCTGTTTTGCCTTCAGTGGGGATGAGTTTTTGGCAAGCTTTGCTGCATGTGCCTGCCCTTGGTGGCGAATGGCCTGCCTGCATTTTGATGGCTTTGAATTTGGGAAAGATTTTTTCTTTTTTTTTTTTTTTTATTATTTTAAGTATTCATGCCATGTCCCTCATATCTTGCCCCCTAAGTTGTGTCTTCCTCCTTGACTTTTTCCCCTGCTTTTGCAACATCTGGGAGCTTAGTTTTGGCATCTTTTGGTCCTTTGCACTGCACCTGATATAAACACAGGCCATTTTCTTAGAGTCACTAAATTTCCCAAATTTTCTTTTTTTCTCCTCCAATTGCAATTCCTTTGATGTTGACTCCTTACCAGCGTGTTTTTAGGTCCTTCTTTTCTGTTTTGGCCTTCAGTGGGGATCAATTTTGGCAAGCTTTGCTGCATGTGCCTGCCCTTGGTGGCGTATGGCCTGCCTGCATTTTGATGGCTTTGACTTTGGGAAAGATTTTTTTTTTTTTTTTTTTTTAATATTTTAAGTATTCATGCCATGTCCCTCGTATCTTGCCCCCTAAGTTGTGTCTCCCTCCTTGACTTTTTCCCCTGCTCTTGCAACATCTGGGAGCTTAGTTTTGCCATCTTTTGGTCCTTTGCACTGCACCTGATATAAAACCCAGCCATTTTCTTAGAGTCACTAAATTTCCCAAATTTTTCTTTTTTTCTCCTCCAATTGCAATTCCTTTGATGTTGACTCCTTACCAGCGTGTTTTTTAGGTCCTTATTTCTGTTTTGGCCTTCAGTGGGGATCAATTTTGGCAAGCTTTGCTGCATGTGCCTGCCCTTGCTGGCGTATGGCCTGCCTGCATTTTGATGGCTTTGACTTTGGGAAAGATTTTTTCTTTTTTTTTTTTTTGTTTCTTTTAAGTATTCATGCCATGTCCCTCATATCTTGCTCCCTAAGTTGTGTCATCCTCCACTGACTTTTTTCCTCTGCTTTTGCAACATCTGTACATCTGCGAGCTTAGTTTTGGCACCTTTTGGTGCTTTGCAATGCACCTGATGTAAACCCAGGCCATTTTTTTAGAGTCAGTAATTTCCCAAATTTTCTTTTTTTCTCCTCCAATTGCAAATCCTTTGATGTTGACTCCTTTCCAGCGTGTTTGTAGCTCCTTCTTTTCTGTTTTGGCCTTCAGAGGGATCAATTTTGGCAAGCTGTGCTGCATGTGCCTGCCTTTGTGGCGTATGGCCTGCCTGCATTTTGATGGCTTTGACTTTGGGAAAGATTTTTTCTTTTTTTTTTTTTTTAATATTTTAAGTATTCATGCCATGTCCCTCATATCTTGCTCCCTAAGTTGTGTCTTTCTCCTTGACTTTTTCCCCTGCTTTTTGCAACATCAGTGAGCTTAGTTTAACTTTTGGTCCTTTGCAATGCAGCTGATTTCCTCACAGCCTATTTTTTGAAGAGACGAAAATTCCAGATTTTCTGCTTTTTTCAATTGCATTTAATTTGGACCTATCTACTTTTCAGAGTGTTTGTTAGCCTTTCTTCTGGGATTCGCAAGATTCCTTTTCCCTTCCCGAAAGGAAATTTCATTTCCTTTCGGGAAGGGAAAAGGAATCTTGCGATTTCAATGGGGACCAATAGAGGAATCTTAGGTGCATGTCCCTGCACTTGATGGCAGGCCATGCCTTTGATGGCTTTGACTTTGGGAAAGATTTTTTTTCTTTTTTTGGTTGTTTTCTGAAGTGTTCATGCCATGTCCCTCATATCTTGCCCCCTAAGTTGTGTCTTCCTCCTTGACTTTTTCCCCTGGTTTTGCAACATCTGTGAGCTTAGTTTTGGCATCTTTTGGTCCTTTGCACTGCACCTGATAAAACCCCAGGCCACTTTCTAAGAGTCAACTAAATTTCCCAAATTTTCTTTTTTTCTCCTCCGATTGCAAATCCTTTGATGGTGTCTCCATTCCAGCGTGTTCGTAGGTCCTTCTTTTCTGTTTTGGCCTTCAGTGGGGATCAATTTTGGCAAGCTTTGCTGCATGTGCCTGCCCTTGGTGGCGAATGGCCTGCCTGAATTTTGATGGCTTTGACTTTGGGAAAGATTTTTTCTTTTTTTTAATATTTTAAGTATTCATGCCATGTCCCTCATATCTTGCCCCCTAAGTTGTGTCTTCCTCCTTGACTTTTTCCCCTGCTTTTGCAACATCTGTGAGCTTAGTTTTGGCATCTTTTGGTCCTTTGCACTGCACCTGATATAAACGCAGGCGATTTTCTTAGAGTCACTAAATTTCCAAAATTTCCTTTTTTTCTCCTCCAATTGCAATTCCTTTGATGTTGACTCCTTACCAGCGTGTTTTTAGGTCCTTCTTTTCTGTTTTGGCCTTCAGTGGGGATCAATTTTTGCAAGCTTTGCTGCATGTGCCTCCCCTTGGTGGCGTATGGCCTGCCTGAATTTTGATGGCTTTGACTTCGGGAAAGATTTTTTCTTTTTTTTTTTTTTGTTTCTTTTAAGTATTCATGCCATGTCCCTCATATCTTGCTCCTTAAGCTGTGTCTTCCTCCTTGACTTTTTCCCCTGCTTTTGCAACATCTGTGAGCTTAGTTTTGGTATCTTTTGGTCCTTTGCACTGCACCTGCTAAAACCCCAGGCCACTTTCTTAGAGTCACTATATTTCCCAAATTTTCTGTTTTTCTCCTCCAATTGCAGTTCCTTTGATGTTGACTCCTTTCCAGCGTGTTTGTAGGTCCTTCTTTTCTGTTTTGCCTTCAGTGGGGATCAGTTTTGGCAAGCTTTGCTGCATGTGCCTGCCCTTGGTGGCGAATGGCCTGCCTGCATTTTGATGGCTTTGACTTTGGGAAAGATTTTTTCTTTTTTTTTTTTTTTATTATTTTAAGTATTCACGCCATGTCCCTCATATCTTGCCCCCTAAGTTGTGTCTTCCTCCTTGACTTTTTCCCCTGCTTTTGCAACATCTGTGAGCTTAGTTTTGGCATCCTTTGGTCCTTTGCACTGCACCTGATATAAACGCAGGCCATTTTCTTAGAGTCACTAAATTTCCCAAATTTTCTTTTTTTCTCCTCCATTTGCAATCCCTTTGATGTTGACTCCTTACCAGCGTGTTTTTAGGTCCTTGTTTTCTGTTTTGGCCTTCAGTGGGGATCAATTTTGGCAAGCTTTGCTGAATGTGCCTGCCCTTGGTGGCGTATGGCCTGCCTGCATTTTGATGGCTTTGACTTTGGGAAAGATTTTTTTTTTTTTTTTTTTTTTTAATATTTTAAGTATTCATGCCATGTCCCTCGTATCTTGCCCCCTAAGTTGTGTCTCCCTCCTTGACTTTTTCCCCTGCTTTTGCAACATCTGGGAGCTTAGTTTTGGCATCTTTTGGTCCTTTGCACTGCACCTGATATAAACGCAGGCCATTTTCTTAGAGTCACTAAATTTCCAAAATTTCCTTTTTTTCTCCTCCAATTGAAATTCCTTTGATGTTGACTCCTTACCAGCGTGTTTTTAGGTCCTTATTTCTGTTTTGGCCTTCAGTGGGGATCAATTTTGGCAAGCATTGCTGCATGTGCCTGCCCTTGGTGGCGTATGGCCTGCCTGCATTTTGATGGCTTTGACTTTGGGAAAGATTTTTTCTTTTTTTTTTTTTTGTTTCTTTTAAGTATTCATGCCATGTCCCTTATATCTTGCCCCCTAAGTTGTGTCTTCCTCTTTGACTTTTTCCCCTGCTTTTGCAACATCTGTGAGCTTAGTTTTGCCATCTTTTGGTCCTTTGCACTGCACCTGCTAAAAGCACAGACCACTTTTTAAGAGTCACTAAATTTCCCAAATTTTCTTTTTTTCTCCTCCAACTGCAATTCCTTTGATGGTGTCTCCATTCCAGCGTGTTTGTAAGTCCTTCTTTTCTGTTTTGGCCTTCAGTGGGGATCAATTTTGGCAAGCTTTGCTGCATGTGCCTGCACTTGCTGGCCTATGGCGTGCCTGCATTTTGATGGCTTTGACTTTGGGAAAGATTTTTTCTTGTTTTTTATTTTTGTTAAACAGTTGATGCCATGTCCCTCATATCTTGCCCCGTAAGTTGTGTCATCCTCACTGACTTTTTCCCCTGCTTTTGCAACATCTGTACATCTGTGAGCTTAGTTTTGGCACCTTTTGGTCCTTTGCAATGCAGCTGATTTCCTCACCGCCTATTTTTTGTAGAGACTAAAATTCCCGATTTTCTGCTTTTTTCAATTGCATTTCATTTGAACCTATCTCCTTTCCAGAGTGTTTGTAAGCCTTTCTTTTGGGATTCGCAAGATTCCTTTACCCTTCCCGAAAGGAAATTTCAATTCCTTTCCGGAAGGGAAAAGGAATCTTGCGATTTCAATGGGGACCAATAGAGGAATCTTAGGTGCATGTCCCTGCACTTGATGGCAGGCCATGCCTTTTGATGGCCTTGACTTTGGGAAAGATTTTTTTCTTTTTATGGTTGTTTTCTGAAGGGTTCATGCCATGTCCCTCATATCTTGCCCCCTAAGATGTGTCTTCCTCCTTGACTTTTTCCACTGATTTTGCAACATCTGTGAGCTTAGTTTTGGCATCTTTTGGTCCTTTGCACTGCACCTGCTAAAACCCCAGGGCACTTTCTAAGAGTAACTAAATTTCCCAAATTTTCTTTTTTTCTCCTCCAATTGCAATTCCTTTGATGTTGACTCCTTTCCAGCGTGTTTGTAGGTCCTTCTTTTCTGTTTTGCCTTCAGTGGGGATGAGTTTTGGCAAGCTTTGCTGCATGTGCCTGCCCTTGGTGGCGAATGGCCTGCCTGCATTTTGATGGCTTTGAATTTGGGAAAGATTTTTTCTTTTTTTTTTTTTTGTTTCTTTTAAGTATTCATGCCATGTCCCTCATATCTTGCCCCCTAAGTTGTGTCTTCCTCCTTGACTTTTTCCCCTGCTTTTGCAACATCTGTGAGCTTAGTTTTGCCACCTTTTGGTCCTTTGCAATGCAGCTGATTTCCTCACAGCCTATTTTTAGAAGAGACTAAAATTCCAGATTTTCTGCTTTTTTCAATTGCATTTCATTTGAACCTATCTCCTTTCCAGAGTGTTTGTAAGCCTTTCTTTTGGGATTCGCAAGATTCCTTTTCCCTTCCCGAAAGGAAATTTCATTTCCTTTCGGGAAGGGAAAAGGAATCTTGCGATTTCAATGGGGACCAATAGAGGAATCTTTGGTGCATGTCCCTGCACTTGATGGCAGGCCATGCCTTTTGATGGCCTTGACTTTGGGAAAGATTTTTTTCTTTTTTTGGTTGTTTTTTGAAGTGTTCATGCCATGTCCCTCATATCTTGCCCCCTAAGTTGTGTCTTCCTCCTTGACTTTTTCCCCTGCTTTTGCAACATCTGTGAGCTTAGTTTTGCCACCTTTTGGTCCTTTGCCCTGCACCTGATAAAACCCCAGGCCACTTTCTAAGAGTCACTAAATTTCCCAAATTTTCTTTTTTTCTCCTCCAATTGCAATTCCTTTGATGGTGTCTCCATTCCAGCGTGTTTCTAAGTCCTTCTTTTCTGTTTTGGCCTTCAGTGGGGATCAATTTTGGCAAGCTTTGCTGCATGTGCCTGCCCTTGGTGGCGTATGGCCTGCCTGCATTTTGATGGCTTTTAATTTGGGAAAGATTTTTTTTTTTTTTTTTTTTCTTTGTTTTAAGTATTCATGCCATGTCCCTCATATCTTGCCCCCTAAGTTCTGTCTTCCTCCTTGACTTTTTCCCCTGCTTTTGCAACATCTGTGAGCTTAGTTTTGGCATCTTTTGGTCCTTTGCACTGCACCTGCTAAAAGCCCAGGCCACTTTCTAAGAGTCACTCAATTTCCCAAATTTTCTTTTTTTCTCCTCCAATTGCAATTCCTTTGATGGTGTCTCCAGACCAGCGTCTTTCTAAGTCCTTCTTTTCTGTTTTGGCCTTCAGTGGGGATCAATTTTGGCAAGCTTTGCTGCATGTGCCTGCACTTACTGGCCTATGGCCTGCCTGCATTTTGATGGCTTTGACTTTGGGAAAGACTTTTTCTTTTTTTTTTTTTAATATTTTAAGAATTCATGCCATGTCCCTCATATCTTGCCCCCTAAGTTGTGTCTTCCTCTCTGACTTCTTCCCCTGCTTTTGCAACATCTGTGAGCTTAGTTTTGGCATCTTTTGGTCCTTTGCACTGCACCTGATAAAACCCCAGGCCACTTTCTAAGAGTCACTCAATTTCCCAAATTTTCTTTTTTTCTCCTCCAATTGCAATTCCTTTGATGTTGACTCCTTTCCAGCGTGTTTGTAGGTCCTTCTTTTCTGTTTTGGCCTTCAGTGGGGATCAATTTTGGCAAGCTTTGCTGCATGTGCCTGCCCTTGCTGGCGTATGGCCTGCCTGCATTTTGATGGCTTTGACTTTGGGAAAGATTTTTTCTTTTTTTTTTTTTAATATTTTAAGTATTCATGCCATGTCCCTCATATCTTGCCCCCTAAGTTGTGTCTTCCTCCTTGACTTTTTCCCCTGCTTTTGCAACATCTGGGAGCTTAGTTTTGGCATCTTTTGGTCCTTTGCACTGCACCTGATATAAACCCAGGCCATTTTCTTAGAGTCATTAAAGTTCCCAAATTTTCTTTTTTTCTCCTCCAATTGCAATTCCTTTGATGTTGACTCCTTTCCAGCGTGTTTTTAGGTCCTTATTTCTGTTTTGGCCTTCAGTGGGGATCAATTTTGGAAAGCATTGCTGCATGTGCCTGCCCCTGCTGGCGTATGGCCTGCCTGCATATTGATGGCTTTGACTTTGGGAAAGATTTTTTCCCTTTTTTTTCTTTTTGTTTTAAGTATTCATGCCATGTCCCTCATATCTTGCCCTCTAAGTTGTGTCATCCTCCTTCAGTTTTTCCCCTGCATTTGCAACATCTGTGAGCTTAGTTTTGGCATCTTTTGGTCATTTGCAATGCAACTGATGTAAACCCAGGCCATTTTTTTACAGTCAGTAATTTTCCAAATTTTCTTTTTTTCTCCTCCAATTGCAAATCCTTTGATGTTGACTCCTTTCCAGCGTGTTTGTAGGTCCTTCTTTTCTGTTTTGGCCTTCAGTGGGGATCAATTTTGGCAAGCTTTGCTGCATGTGCCTGCCCTTGGTGGCGTATGGCCTGCCTGCATTTTGATGGCTTTGACTTTGGGAAAGATTTTTTTTTTTTATTTTTTTTAAAATTTTAAGTATTCATGCCATGTCCCTCATATCTTGCTCCCTAAGTTGTGTCTTCCTCCTTGACTTTTTCCCCTGCTTTTGCAACATCTGTGAGCTTAGTTTTGGCACCTTTTGGTCCTTTGCAATGCAGCTGATTTCCTCACAGCCTATTTTTTGAAGAGACTAAAATTCCAGATTTTCTGCTTTTTTCAATTGCATTTCATTTGAACCTCTCTCCTTTCCAGAGTGTTTGTAAGCCTTTCTTCTGGGATTCGCAAGATTCCTTTTCCCTTCCCGAAAGGAAATTTCATTTCCTTTCGGGATGGGAAAAGGAATCTTGCGATTTCAATGGGGAGCAAGAGAAGAATCTTAGGTGCATGTCCCTGCACTTGATGGCAGGCCATGCCTTTAATGGCTTTGACTTTGGGAAAGATTTTTTTCTTTTTTTGGTTGTTTTCTGAAGTGTTCATGCCATGTCCCTCATATCTTGCCCCCTAAGTTGTGTCTTCCTCCTTGACTTTTTCCCCTGCTTTTGCAACATCTGTGAGCTTAGTTTTGGCATCTTTTGGTCCTTTGCACTGCACCTGCTAAAACCCCAGGCCACTTTCTAAGAGTCACTAAATTTCCCAAATTTTCTTTTTTTCTCCTCCAATTGCAATTCCTTTGATGTTGACTCCTTTCCAGCGTGTTTGTAGGTCCTTCTTTACTGTTTTGGCCTTCAGTGGGGATCAATTTTGGCAAGCTTTGCTGCATGTGCCTCCCCTTGCTGGCGAATGGCCTGCCTGCATTTTGATGGCTTTGACTTTGGGAAAGATTTTTTCTTTTTTTTTTTTTTTAATATTTAATTATTCATGCCATGTCCCTCATATCTTGCCCCCTAAGTTGTGTCTTCCTCCTTGACTTTTTACCCTGCTTTTGCAACATCTGGGAGCTTAGTTTTGGCATCTTTTGGTCCTTTGCACTGCACCTGATATAAACTCAGGCCATTTTCTTAGAGTCACTAAATTTCCCAAATTTTCTTTTTTTCTCCTCCAATTGCAATTCCTTTGATGTTGACTCCTTACCAGCGTGTTTTTAGGTCCTTATTTCTGTTTTGGCCTTCAGTGGGGATCAATTTTGGCAAGCATTGCTCCATGTGCCTGCCCTTGGTGGCGTATGGCCTGCCTGCATTTTGATGGCTTTGAATTTGGGAAAGATTTTTTTTTTTTTTTTTTTTTTTTTGTTTTTAAGTATTCATGCCATGTCCCTCATATCTTGCCCCCTAAGTTGTGTCTTCCTCCTTGACTTTTTCCCCTGCTTTTGCAACATCTGTGAGCTTAGTTTTGGCATCTTTTGGTCCTTTGCACTGCACCTGCTAAAAGCCCAGGCCACTTTCTAAGAGTCATTAAATTTCCCAAATTTTCTTTTTTTCTCCTCCAATTGGAATTCTTTTGATGGTGTCTCCATTCCTACGTGTTTCTAAGTCCTTCTTTTCTGTTTTGGCCTTCAGTGGGGATCAATTTTGGCAAGCTTTGGTGCATGTGCCTGCACTTGCTGGCCTATGGCCTGCCTGCATTTTGATGGCTTTGACTTTGGGATAGATCTTTTCTTTTTTTTTTTTTTTTTGTTTTAAGTATTCATTCTATGTCCCTCATATCTTGCTCCCTAAGTTGTGTCTTCCTCCTTCAGTTTTTCCCCTGCTTTTGCAACATCTGTGAGCTTAGTCTTGGCACCTTTTGGTCCTTTGCCATGCACCTGATGTAAACCCAGGCCATTTTTTTAGAGTCAGTAATTTCCCAAATTTTCTTTTTTTCTCCTCCAATTGCAAATCCTTTGATGTTGACTCGATTCCAGCGTGTTTGTAGGTCCTTCTTTTCTGTTTTGGCCTTCAGTGGGGATCAATTTTGGCAAGCTTTGCTGCCTGTGCCTGCCCTTGGTGGCGTATGGCCTGCCTGCATTTTCATGGCTTTGACTTTGGGAAAGATTTTTTCTTTTTTTTTTTTTTTTTGTTTTAAGTATTCATGCCATATCCCTCATATCTTGCTCCTTAAGTTGTGTCTTCCTCCTTGACTTTTTCCCCTGCTTTTGCAACACCTGTGAGCTTAGTTTTGGTATCTTTTGGTCCTTTGCCCTGCACCTGATATAAACCCAGGCCACTTTCTAAGAGTCACTCAATTTCCCAAATTTTCTTTTTTTCTCCTCCAATTGCAATTCCTTTGATGTTGACTCCTTTCCAGCGTGGTTGTAGGTCCTTCTTTTCTGTTTTGGCCTTCAGTGGGGATCAATTTTGGCAAGCATTGCTGCATGTGCCTGCCCTTGGTGGCGTATGGCCTGCCTGCATTTTGATGGCTTTGACTTTGGGAAAGATTTTTTCTTTTTTTTTTTTTTAATATTTTAAGTATTCATGCCATGTCCCTCATATCTTGCCCCCTAAGTTGTGTCTTCCTCCTTGACTTTTCCCCTGCTTTTGCAACATCTGTGAGCTTAGTTTTGGCATCTTTTGGTCCTTTGCACTGCACCTGCTAAAACCCCAGGCCACTTTCTAAGAGTCAGTCAATTTCCCAAATTTTCTTTTTTTCTCCTCCAATTGCAATTCCTTTGATGTTGACTCCTTTCCAGCGTGTTTTTAGGTCCTTCTTTTCTGTTTTGGCCTTCAGTGGGGATCAATTTTGACAAGCTTTGCTGCATGTGCCTGCCCTTGGTGGCATATGGCCTGCCTGCATTTTGATGGCTTTGACTTTGGGAAAGATTTTTTCTTTTTTATTTTTTTAATATTTTAAGTATTCATGCCATGTCCCTCATATCTTGCCCCCTAAGTTGTGTCTTCCTCCTTGACTTTTTCCCCTGCTTTTGCAACATCTGTGAGCTTAGTTTTGGCACCTTTTGGTCCTTTGCAATGCAGCTGATTTCCTCACAGCCTATTTTTTGAAGAGACTAAAATTCCCGATTTTCTGCTTTTTTCAATTGCATTTCATTTGAACCTATCTCCTTTCCAGAGTGTTTGTAAGCCTTTCTTTTGGGATTCGCAAGATTCCTTTTCCCTTCCCGAAAGGAAATGAAATTTCCTTTCGGGAAGGGAAAAGGAATCTTGCGATTTCAATGGGGACCAATAGAGGAATCTTTGGTGCATGTCCCTGCACTTGATGGCAGGCCATGGCTTTGATGGCTTTGACTTTGGGAAAGATTTTTTTCATTTTTGGTTGTTTTCTGAAGTGTTCATGCCATGTCCCTCATATCTTCCCCCCTAAGTTTTGTCTTCCTCCTTGACTTTTACCCCTGCATTTGCAACATCTGTGAGCTTAGTTTTGGCATCTTTTGGTCCTTTGCGCTGCACCTGATAAAATCCCAGGCCACTTTCTAAGAGTCACTAAATTTCCCAAATTTTCTTTTTTTCTCCTCCAATTGCAATTCCTTTGATGTTGACCTCCTTTCCTGCGTGTTTGTAGGTCCTTCTTTTCTGTATTGGCCTTCAGTGAGGATCAATTTTGGCAAGCTTTGCTGCATGTGCCTGCACTTGCTGCCGTATGGCCTGCCTGCATTTTGATGGCTTTGACTTTGGGAAAGATTTTTTCTATTTTTTTTTTTTTAATATTTTAAGTATTCATGCCATGTCCCTCATATCTTGCCCCCTAAGTTGTGTCTTCCTCCTTGACTTTTTCCCCTGCTTTTGCAACATCTGTGAGCTTAGTTTTGGCACCTTTTGGTCCTTTGCAATGCAGCTGATTTCCTCACAGCCTATTTTTTGAAGAGACTAAAATTCCAGATTTTCTGCTTTTTTCAATTGCATTTCATTTGATCCTATCTCCTTTCCAGAGTGTTTGTAAGCCTTTCTTTTGGGATTCGCAAAATTCCTTTTCCCTTCCCGAAAGGAAATGAAATTTCCTTTCGGGAAGGGAAAAGGAATCTTGCGATTTCAATGGGGACCAATAGAGGAAACTTTGGTGCATGTCCCTGCACTTGATGGCAGGCCATGCCTTTTGATGGCTTTGACTTTGGGAAAGATTTTTTTCTTTTTTTGGTTGATTTCTGAAGTGTTCATGCCATGTCCCTCATATCTTGGCCCCTAAGTTGTGTCTTCCTCCTTGACTTTTTCCCCTGCTTTTGCAACATCTGTGAGCTTAGTTTTGGCATCTTTTGGTCCTTTGCACTGCACCTGATAAAACCCCAGGCCACTTTCTGAGAGTCATTAAATTTCCCAAATTTTCTTTTTTTCTCCCCCAATTGCAATTCCTTTGATGTTGACTCCTTTCCACCGTGTTTGTAGGTCCTTCTTTTCTGTTTTGGCCTTCAGTGGGGATCAATTTTTGCAAGCTTTGCTGCATGTGCCTGCCCTTGGTGGCGTATGGCCTGCCTGCATTTTGATGGCTTTGACTTTGGGAAAGATTTTTTCTTTTTTTTTTTTTTATTATTTTAACTATTCGTGCAATGTCCCTCATATCTTGCCCCCTAAGGTGTCTCTTCCTCCTTGACTTTTTCCCCTGCATTTGCAACATCTGTGAGCTTAGTTTTGGCACCTTTTGGTCCTTTGCAATGCAGCTGATTTCCTCACAGCCTATTTTTTGATGAGACTAAATTTCCGGATATTCTGCTTTTTAGAATTGCATTTCATTTGAACCTATCTCTTTTCCAGTGTGTTTGTAAGCCTTTCATTTGGGATTCGCAAGATTCCTTTCCCCTTCCCGAAAGGAAATTTCATTTCCTTTCGGGAAGGGAAAAGGAATCTTGCGATTACAATGGGGACCAATAGAGGAATCTTTGGTGCATGTCCCTGCACTTGATGGCAGGCCATGCCTTTGATGGCTTTGACTTTGGGAAAGATTTTTTTCTTTTTTTGGTTGTTTTCTGAAGTGTTCATGCCATGTCCCTCATATCTTGCCCCCTAAGTTGTGTCTTCCTCCTTGACTTTTTCCCCTGCTTTTGCAACATCTGTGAGCTTAGTTTTGGCATCTTTTGGTCCTTTGCGCTGCACCTGATAAAACCCCAGGCCACTTTCTAAGAGTCATTAAATTTCCCAAAATTTTCTTTTTTTCTCCTCCAATTGCAATTCCTTTGCTGTTGACTCCTTTCCAGCGTGTTTGTAGGTCCTTCTTTTCTGTTTTGGCCTTCAGTGGGGATCAATTTTGGCAAGCTTTGCTGCATGTGCCTGCCCTTGCTGGCGTATGGCCTGCCTGCATTTTGATGGCTTTGACTTTGGGAAAGATTTTTTCTTTTTTTTTTTTTTATTATTTTAAGTATTCGTGCAATGTCCCTCATATCTTGCCCCCTAAGGTGTCTCTTCCTCCTTGACTTTTTCCCCTGCTTTTGCAACATCAGTGAGCTTAGTTTTGGCACCTTTTGGTCCTTTGCAATGCAGCTGATTTCCTCACAGCCTATTTTTTGATGAGACTAAATTTCCGGATATTCTGCTTTTTAGAATTGCATTTCATTTGAACCTATCTCTTTTCCAGTGTGTTTGTAAGCCTTTCTTTTGGGATTCGCAAGATTCCTTTTCCCTTCCCGAAAGGAAATGAAATTTCCTTTCGGGAAGGGAAAAGGAATCTTGCGATTTCAATGGGGACCAATAGAGGAATCTTTGGTGCATGTCCCTGCACTTGATGGCAGGCCATGCCTTTGATGGCTTTGACTTTGGGAAAGATTTTTTTCTTTTTTTGGTTGTTTTCTGAAGTGTTCATGCCATGTCCCTCATATCTTGCCCCCTAAGTTGTGTCTTCCTCCTTGACTTTTTCCCCTGCTTTTGCAACATCTGTGAGCTTAGTTTTGGCATCTTTTGGTCCTTTGCGCTGCACTTGATAAAACCCCAGGCCACTTTCTAAGAGTCACTAAATTTCCCAGATTTTCTTCTTTTCTCCTCCAATTGCAATTCCTTTGATGTTGACTCCTTTCCAGCGTGTTTGTAGGTCCTTCTTTTCTGTTTTGGCCTTCAGTGGGGATCAATTTTGGCAAGCTTTGCTGCATGTGCCTGCCCTTGCTGGCGTATGGCCTGCCTGCATTTTGATGGCTTTGACTTTGGGAAAGATTTTTTTCTTTTTTTTTTTTTTTATTATTTTAAGTATTCATGCCATGTCCCTCATATCTTGCCCCCTAAGTTGTGTCTTCCTCCTTGACTTTTTCCCCTGCTTTTGCAACATCTGTGAGCTTAGTTTTGGCACCTTTTGGTCCTTTGCACTGCACCTGATATAAACCCAGGCCCTTTTCTTACAGTCACTAAATTTCCCAAATTTCCTTTTTTTCTCCTCCAATTGCAATTCCTTTGATGTTGACTCCTTACCAGTGTGTTTGGAGGTCCTTCTTTTCTGTTTTGGCCTTCAGTGGGGATCAATTTTGGCAAGCTTTGCTGCATGTGCCTGCCCTTGGTGGCGTAAAGCCTGCCTGCATTTTGATGGCTTTAACTTTGGGAAAGATTTTTTCTTTTTTTTTTTTTTTTTGTTTTATGTATTCATGCCATGTCACTCATATCTTGCCCCCTAAGTTGTGTCTTCCTCCTTGACTTTTTCCCCAGCTTTTGCAACATCTGTGAGCTTAGATTTTGCATCTTTTGTTCCTTTGCACTGCGCCGGATATAAACGCAGGCCAAATTCTTAGAGTCACTAAATTTCCAAAATTTTTTTTTTTCTCCTCCAATTGCAATTCCTTTGATGTTGACTCCTATCCACCATGTTTGTAGGTCCTTCTTTTCTGTTTTAGCCTTCACTGGGGATCAGTTTTGGCGAGCTTTGCTGCATGGGCCTGCCCTTGGTGGCGTATGGCCTGCCTGCATTTTGATGGCTTTGACTTTGGGAAAGATTTTTTTCTTTTTTTGGTTGTTTTCTGAAGTGTTCATGCCATGTCCCTCATATCTTGCCCCCTAAGTTGTGTCTTTCTCCTTGACTTTTTCCCCTGCTTTTGCAACATCTGTGAGCTTAGTATTGGCATCTTTTGGTCCTTTGCACTGCACATGATAAAACCTCAGGCCACTTTCTAACAGTCAATAAATTTCCCAAATTTTCTTTTTTTCTCCTCCAATTGCAATTCCTTTGATGTTGACTCCTTTCCAGCATGTTTGTAGGTCGTTCTTTTCTGTTTTGGCCTTCAGTGGGGATCAATTTTGGCAAGCTTTGCTGCATGTGCCTGCCCTTGCTGGCGTATGCCCTGCCTGCATTTTGATGGCTTTGACTTTGGGAAAGATTTTTTCTTTTTTTTTTTTTTTTTGTTTTAAGTATTCATGCCATGTCCCTCATATCTTGCCCCCTAAGTTGTTTCTTCCTCCTTGACTTTTTCCCCTGCTTTTGCAACACCTGTGAGCTTAGTTTTGGCATCTTTTGGTCCTTTGCCCTGCACCTGATATGAACCCAGGCCACTTTCTAAGAGTCACTCAATTTCCCAAATTTTCTTTTTTTCTCCTCCAATTGCAATTCCTTTGATGTTGACTCCTTTCCAGCGTGGTTGTAGGTCCTTCTTTTCTGTTTTGGCCTTCAGTGGGGATCAATTTTGGCAAGCATTGCTGCATGTGCCTGCCCTTGGTGGCGTATGGCCTGCCTGCATTTTGATGGCTTTGACTTTGGGAAAGATTTTTTCTTTTTTTTTTTTTTAATATTTTAAGTATTCATGCCATGTCCCTCATATCTTGCCCCCTATGTTGTGTCTTCCTCCTTGACTTTTTCCCCTGCTTTTGCAACATCTGTGAGCTTAGTTTTGGCATCTTTTGGTCCTTTGCACTGCACCTGCTAAAACCCCAGGCCACTTTCTTTGAGTCAGTCAATTTCCCAAATTTTCTTTTTTTCTCCTCCAATTGCAATTCCTTTGATGTTGACTCCTTTCCAGCGTGTTTTTAGGTCCTTCTTTTCTGTTTTGGCCTTCAGTGGGGATCAATTTTGACAAGCTTTGCTGCATGTGCCTGCCCTTGGTGGCATATGGCCTGCCTGCATTTTGATGGCTTTGACTTTGGGAAAGATTTTTTCTTTTTTATTTTTTTAATATTTTAAGTATTCATGCCATGTCCCTCATATCTTGCCCCCTAAGTTGTGTCTTCCTCCTTGACTTTTTCCCCTGCTTTTGCAACATCTGTGAGCTTAGTTTTGGCACCTTTTGGTCCTTTGCAATGCAGCTGATTTCCTCACAGCCTATTTTTTGAAGAGACTAAAATTCCCGATTTTCTGCTTTTTTCAATTGCATTTCATTTGAACCTATCTCCTTTCCAGAGTGTTTGTAAGCCTTTCTTTTGGGATTCGCAAGATTCCTTTTCCCTTCCCGAAAGGAAATGAAATTTCCTTTCGGGAAGGGAAAAGGAATCTTGCGATTTCAATGGGGACCAATAGAGGAATCTTTGGTGCATGTGCCTGCACTTGATGGCAGGCCATGGCTTTGATGGCTTTGACTTTGGGAAAGATTTTTTTCTTTTTTTGGTTGTTTTCTGAAGTGTTCATGCCATGTCCCTCATATCTTCCCCCCTAAGTTTTGTCTTCCTCCTTGACTTTTACCCCTGCATTTGCAACATCTGTGAGCTTAGTTTTGGCATCTTTTGGTCCTTTGCGCTGCACCTGATAAAATCCCAGGCCACTTTCTAAGAGTCACTAAATTTCCCAAATTTTCTTTTTTTCTCCTCCAATTGCAATTCCTTTGATGTTGACTCCTTTCCTGCGTGTTTGTAGGTCCTTCTTTTCTGTATTGGCCTTCAGTGAGGATCAATTTTGGCAAGCTTTGCTGCATGTGCCTGCACTTGCTGGCTTATGGCCTGCCTGCATTTTGATGGCTTTGACTTTGGGAAAGATTTTTTCTATTTTTTTTTTTTTTATTATTTTAAGTATTCATGCCATGTCCCTCATATCTTGCCCCCTAAGTTGTGTCTTCCTCCTTGACTTTTTCCCCTGCTTTTGCAACATCTGTGAGCTTAGTTTTGGCACCTTTTGGTCCTTTGCAATGCAGCTGATTTCCTCACAGCCTATTTTTTGAAGAGACTAAAATTCCAGATTTTCTGCTTTTTTCAATTGCATTTCATTTGATCCTATCTCCTTTCCAGAGTGTTTGTAAGCCTTTCTTTTGGGATTCGCAAAATTCCTTTTCCCTTCCCGAAAGGAAATGAAATTTCCTTTCGGGAAGGGAAAAGGAATCTTGCGATTTCAATGGGGACCAATAGAGGAAACTTTGGTGCATGTCCCTGCACTTGATGGCAGGCCATGCCTTTTGATGGCTTTGACTTTGGGAAAGATTTTTTTCTTTTTTTGGTTGATTTCTGAAGTGTTCATGCCATGTCCCTCATATCTTGGCCCCTAAGATGTGTCTTCCTCCTTGACTTTTTCCCCTGCTTTTGCAACATCTGTGAGCTTAGTTTTGGCATCTTTTGGTCCTTTGCACTGCACCTGATAAAACCCCAGGCCACTTTCTGAGAGTCATTAAATTTCCCAAATTTTCTTTTTTTCTCCCCCAATTGCAATTCCTTTGATGTTGACTCCTTTCCACCGTGTTTGTAGGTCCTTCTTTTCTGTTTTGGCCTTCAGTGGGGATCAATTTTTGCAAGCTTTGCTGCATGTGCCTGCCCTTGGTGGCGTATGGCCTGCCTGCATTTTGATGGCTTTGACTTTGGGAAAGATTTTTTCTTTTTTTTTTTTTTTATTATTTTAAGTATTCATGCCATGTCCCGCATATCTTGCCCCCTAAGTTGTGTCTTCCTCCTTGACTTTTTCCCCTGCTTTTGCAACATCTGTGAGCTTAGTTTTGCCACCTTTTGGTCCTTTGCAATGCAGCTGATTTCCTCACAGCCTATTTTTTGATGAGACTAAATTTCCGGATATTCTGCTTTTTAGAATTGCATTTCATTTGAACCTATCTCTTTTCCAGTGTGTTTGTAAGCCTTTCTTTTGGGATTGGCAAGATTCCTTTTCCCTTCCCGAAAGGAAATGAAATTTCCTTTCGGGAAGGGAAAAGGAATCTTGCGATTTCAATGGGGACCAATAGAGGAATCTTTGGTGCATGTCCCTGCACTTGATGGCAGGCCATGCCTTTGATGGCTTTGACTTTGGGAAAGATTTTTTTCTTTTTTTGGTTGTTTTCTTAAGTGTTCATGCCATGTCCCTCATATCTTGCCCCCTAAGTTGTGTCTTCCTCCTTGACTTTTCCCCCTGCTTTTGCAACATCTGTGAGCTTAGTTTTGGCATCTTTTGGTCCTTTGCGCTGCACTTGATAAAACCCCAGGCCACTTTCTAAGAGTCACTAAATTTCCCAGATTTTCTTCTTTTCTCCTCCAATTGCAATTCCTTTGATGTTGACTCCTTTCCAGCGTGTTTGTAGGTCCTTCTTTTCTGTTTTGGCCTTCAGTGGGGATCAATTTTGGCAAGCTTTGCTGCATGTGCCTGCCCTTGCTGGCGTATGGCCTGCCTGCATTTTGATGGCTTTGACTTTGGGAAAGATTTTTTTCTTTTTTTTTTTTTTTATTATTTTAAGTATTCATGCCATGTCCCTCATATCTTGCTCCCTAAGTTGTGTCTTCCTACTTCACTTTTTCCCCTGCTTTTGCAACATCTGTGAGCTTAGTTTTGGCACCTTTTAGTCCTTTGCACTGCACCTGATATAAACCCAGGCCCTTTTCTTACAGTCACTAAATTTCCCAAATTTCCTTTTTTTCTCCTCCAATTGCAATTCCTTTGATGTTGACTCCTTACCAGTGTGTTTGAAAGTCCTTCTTTTCTGTTTTGGCCTTCAGTGGGGATCAATTTTGGCAAGCTTTGCTGCATGTGCCTGCCCTTGGTGGCGTAAAGCCTGCCTGCATTTTGATGGCTTTAACTTTGGGAAAGATTTTTTCTTTTTTTTTTTTTTTTTTGTTTTATGTATTCATGCCATGTCCCTCATATCTTGCCCCCTAAGTTGTGTCTTCCTCCTTGACTTTTTCCCCAGCTTTTGCAACATCTGTGAGCTTAGATTTTGCATCTTTTGTTCCTTTGCACTGCGCCGGATATAAACGCAGGCCAATTTCTTAGAGTAACTAAATTTCCAAAATTTTTTTTTTTCTCCTCCAATTGCAATTCCTTTGATGTTGACTCCTTTCCACCATGTTTGTAGGTCCTTCTTTTCTGTTTTAGCCTTCACTGGGGATCAGTTTTGGCGAGCTTTGCTGCATGGGCCTGCCCTTGGTGGCGTATGGCCTGCCTGCATTTTGATGGCTTTGACTTTGGGAAAGATTTTTTTCTTTTTTTGGTTGTTTTCTGAAGTGTTCATGCCATGTCCCTCATATCTTGCCCCCTAAGTTGTGTCTTTCTCCTTGACTTTTTCCCCTGCTTTTGCAACATCTGTGAGCTTAGTATTGGCATCTTTTGGTCCTTTGCACTGCACATGATAAAACCTCAGGCCACTTTCTAACAGTCATTAAATTTCCCAAATTTTCTTTTTTTCTCATCCAATTGCAATTCCTTTGATGTTGACTCCTTTCCAGCATGTTTGTAGGTCCTTCTTTTCTGTTTTGGCCTTCAGTGGGGATCAATTTTGGCAAGCATTGCTGCATGTGCCTGCCCTTGGTGGCGTATGGCCTGCCTGCATTTTGATGGCTTTGACTTTGGGAAAGATTTTTTCTTTTTTTTTTTTTTTTTGTTTTAAGTATTCATGCCATGTCCCTCATATCTTGCTCCTTAAGTTGTGTCTTCCTCCTTGACTTTTTCCCCTGCTTTTGCAACACCTGTGAGCTTAGTTTTGGCATCTTTTGGTCCTTTGCACTGCACCCGATATAAACCCAGGCCACTTTCTAAGAGTCACTCAATTTCCCAAATTTTCTTTTTTTCTCCTCCAATTGCAATTCCTTTGATGTTGACTCCTTTCCAGCGTGGTTGTAGGTCCTTCTTTTCTGTTTTGGCCTTCAGTGGGGATCAATTTTGGCAAGCATTGCTGCATGTGCCTGCCCTTGGTGGCGTATGGCCTGCCTGCATTTTGATGGCTTTGACTTTGGGAAAGATTTTTTCTTTTTTATTTTTTTAATATTTTAAGTATTCATGCCATGTCCCTCATATCTTGCCCCCTAAGTTGTGTCTTCCTCCTTGACTTTTTCCCCTGCTTTTGCAACATCTGTGAGCTTAATTTTGGCATCTTTTGGTCCTTTGCACTGCACCTGATATAAACGCAGGCCATTTTCTTAGAGTCACTAAATTTCCCAAGTTTTCTTTTTTTCTCCTCCAATTGCAATTCCTTTGATGTTGACTCCTTTCCAGCGTGTTTTTAGGTCCTTCTTTTCTGTTTTGGCCTTCAGTGGGGATCAATTTTGACAAGCTTTGCTGCATGTGCCTGCCCTTGGTGGCATATGGCCTGCCTGCATTTTGATGGCTTTGACTTTGGGAAAGATTTTTTCTTTTTTATTTTTTTAATATTTTAAGTATTCATGCGATGTCCCTCATATCTTGCCCCCTAAGTTGTGTCTTCCTCCTTGACTTTTTCCCCTGCTTTTGCAACATCTGTGAGCTTAGTTTTGGCACCTTTTGGTCCTTTGCAATGCAGCTGATTTCCTCACAGCCTATTTTTTGAAGAGACTAAAATTCCCGATTTTCTGCTTTTTTCAATTGCATTTCATTTGAACCTATCTCCTTTCCAGAGTGTTTGTAAGCCTTTCTTTTGGGATTCGCAAGATTCCTTTTCCCTTCCCGAAAGGAAATGAAATTTCCTTTCGGGAAGGGAAAAGGAGTCTTGCGATTTCAATGGGGACCAATAGAGGAATCTTTGGTGCATGTCCCTGCACTTGATGGCAGGCCATGGCTTTGATGGCTTTGACTTAGGGAAAGATTTTTTTCTTTTTTTGGTTGTTTTCTGAAGTGTTCATGCCATGTCCCTCATATCTTGCCCCCTAAGTTTTGTCTTCCTCCTTGACTTTTACCCCTGCATTTGCAACATCTGTGAGCTTAGTTTTGGCATCTTTTGGTCCTTTGCGCTGCACCTGATAAAATCCCAGGCCACTTTCTAAGAGTCACTAAATTTCCCAAATTTTCTTTTTTTCTCCTCCAATTGCAATTCCTTTGATGTTGACTCCTTTCCTGCGTGTTTGTAGGTCCTTCTTTTCTGTATTGGCCTTCAGTGAGGATCAATTTTGGCAAGCTTTGCTGCATGTGCCTGCAATTGCTGGTTTATGGCCTGCCTGCATTTTGATGGCTTTGACTTTGGGAAAGATTTTTTCTATTTTTTTTTTTTTTATTATTTTAAGTATTCATGCCATGTCCCTCATATCTTGCCCCCTAAGTTGTGTCTTCCTCCTTGACTTTTTCCCCTGCTTTTGCAACATCTGTGAGCTTAGTTTTGGCACCTTTTGGTCCTTTGCAATGCAGCTGATTTCCTCACAGCCTATTTTTTGAAGAGACTAAAATTCCCGATTTTCTGCTTTTTTCAATTGCATTTCATTTGATCCTATCTCCTTTCCAGAGTGTTTGTAAGCCTTTCTTTTGGGATTCGCAAAATTCCTTTTCCCTTCCCGAAAGGAAATGAAATTTCCTTTCGGGAAGGGAAAAGGAATCTTGCGATTTCAATGGGGACCAATAGGGGAAACTTTGGTGCATGTCCCTGCACTTGATGGCAGGCCATGCCTTTTGATGGCTTTGACTTTGGGAAAGATTTTTTTCTTTTTTTGGTTGATTTCTGAAGTGTTCATGCCATGTCCCTCATATCTTGGCCCCTAAGTTGTGTCTTCCTCCTTGACTTTTTCCCCTGCTTTTGCAACATCTGTGAGCTTAGTTTTGGCATCTTTTGGTCCTTTGCACTGCACCTGATAAAACCCCAGGCCACTTTCTGAGAGTCACTAAATTTCCCAAATTTTCTTTTTTACTCTTCCAATTGCAAATCCTTTGATGTTGTCTCCCTACCTGCGTGTTTGTAGGTCCTTCTTTTCTGTTTTGGCCTTCAGTGGGGATCAATTTTGGCAAGCTTTGCTGCATGTGCCTGCCCTTGCTGGCGTATGGCCTGCCTGCATTTTGATGGCTTTGACTTTGGGAAAGATTTTTTCAATTTTTTTTTTTATTATTTTAAGTATTCGTGCAATGTCCCTCATATCTTGCCCCCTAAGGTGTCTCTTCCTCCTTGACTTTTTCCCCTGCTTTTGCAACATCTGTGAGCTTAGATTTTGCATCTTTTGTTCCTTTGCACTGCGCCGGATATAAACGCAGGCCAATTTCTTAGAGTCACTAAATTTCCAAAATTTTTTTTTTTCTCCTCCAATTGCAATTCCTTTGATGTTGACTCCTTTCCACCATGTTTCTAGGTCCTTCTTTTCTGTTTTGGCCTTCAGTGGGGATCAGTTTTGGCGAGCTTTGCTGCATGGGCCTGCCCTTGGTGGCGTATGGCCTGCCTGCATTTTGATGGCTTTGACTTTGGGAAAGATTTTTTTCTTTTTTTGGTTGTTTTCTGAAGTGTTCATGCCATGTCCCTCATATCTCTCCCCCTAAGTTGTGTCTTTCTCCTTGACTTTTTCCCCTGCTTTTGCAACATCTGTGAGCCTAGTATCGGCATCTTTTGGTCCTTTGCACTGCACATGATAAAACCTCAGGCCACTTTCTAAGAGTCATTAAATTTCCCAAATTTTCTTTTTTTCTCCTCCAATTGCAATTCCTTTGATGTTGACTCCTTTCCAGCATGTTTGTAGGTCGTTTTTTTCTGTTTTGGCCTTCAGTGGGGATCAATTTTGGCAAGCTTTGCTGCATGTGCCTGCCCTTGCTGGCGTATGGCCTGCCTGCATTTTGATGGCTTTGACTTTGGGAAAGATTTTTTCTATTTTTTTTTTTTTTGTTTTAAGTATTCATGCCATGTCCCTCATATCTTGCCCCCTAAGTTGTGTCTTCCTCCTTGACTTTTTCCCCTGCTTTTGCAACATCTGTGAGCTTAGTTTTGCCACCTTTTGGTCCTTTGCAATGCAGCTGATTTCCTCACAGTCTATTTTTTGAAGAGACTAACATTCCCAATTTTCTGCTTTTTTCAATTGCATTTCATTTGAACCTATCTCCTTTCCAGAGTGTTTGTAAGCCTTTCTTTTGGGATTCGCAAAATTCCTTTTCCCTTCCCGAAAGGAAATGAAATTTCCTTTTGGGAAGGGAAAAGGAATCTTGCGATTTCAATGGGGACCAATAGAGGAATCTTTGGTGCATGTCCCTGCACTTGATGGCACGCAATGCCTTTGATGGCTTTGACTTTGGGAAAGATTTTTTTCTTTTTTTGGTTGTTTTCTGAAGTGTTCATGCCATGTCCCTCATATCTTGCCCCCTAAGTTGTGTCTTCCTCCTTGACTTTTTCCCCTGCTTTTGCAACATCTGTGAGCTTAGTTTTGGCATCTTTTGGTCCTTTGCTCTGCACCTGATATAAACCCAGGCCATTTTCTAAGAGTCATTAAATTTCCCAAATTTTCTTTTTTTCTCCTCCAGTTGCAATTCCTTTGATGGTGTCTCCATTCCAGCGTGTTTGTAGGTCCTTCTTTTCTGTTTTGGCCTTCAGTGGGGATCAATTTTGGCAAGCTTTGCTGCATGTGCCTGCCCTTGCTGGCGTATGAGCTGCCTGCATTTTGATGGCTTTGACTTTGGGAAAGATTTTTTCTATTTTTTTTTTTGTTTGTTTTAAGTATTCATGCCATGTCCCTCATATCTTGCCCCTAAGTTGTGTCTTCCTCCTTGACTTTTTCCCCTGCTTTTGCAACATCTGTGAGCTTAGTTTTGGCGTCTTTTAGTCCTTTGCACTGCACCTGATATAACCCAGGCCCTTTTCTTACAGTCACTAAATTTCCCAAATTTTCTTTTTTTCTCCTCCAATTGCAATTCCTTTGATGTTGACTCCATTCCAGTGTGTTTGCAAGTCCTTCTTTTCTGTTTTGGCCTTCAGTGGGGATCAATTTTGGCAAGATTTTCTACATGTGCCTGCCCTTGCTGGCATATGGCCTGCCTGCATTTTGATGGCTTTGACTTGGAAAGATTTTTTCTTTTTTTATATTTTATTTTTTTAAGTATTCATGCCATGTCCCTCATATCTTGCCCCCTAAGTTGTGTCTTCCTCCTTGACTTTTTCCCCTGCTTTTGCAACATCAGTGAGCTTAGTTTTGGCACCTTGTGGTCCTTTGCAATGCAGCTGATTTCCTCACAGCCTATTTTTTGTAGAGACTAAAATTCCCGATTTTCTGCTTTTTTCAATTGCATTTCATTTGAACCTATCTCCTTTCCAGAGTGTTTGTAAGCCTTTCTTTTGGGATTCGCAAGATTCCTTTTCCCTTCCCGAAAGGAAATTTCAATTCCTTTCGGGAAGGGAAAAGGAATCTTGCGATTTCAAAGGGACCAATTGAGGAATCTTTGGTGCATATCCCTGCACTTGATGGCAGGCCATGCCTTTTGATGGCTTTGACTTTGGGAAAGATTTTTTTCTTTTTTTGGTTGTTTTCTGAAGTGTTCATGCCATGTCCCTCATATCTTGCCCCCTAAGTTGTGTCTTTCTCCATGACTTTTTCCCCTGCTTTTGAAACATCTGTGAGCTTAGTTTTGGCATCTTTTGGTCCTTTGCGCTGCACCTGATAAAAACCCAGGCCACTTTCTAAGAGCCACTAAATTTCCCAAATTTTCTTTTTTTCTCCTCCAATTGCGAATACTTTGATGTTGTCTCCATTCCAGCGTGTTTGTAGGTCCTTCTTTTCTGTTTTGGCCTTCAGTGGGGATCAATTTTGGCAAGCTTTGCTGCATGTGCCTGCCCTTGGTGGCATATGGCCTGCCTGCATTTTGATGGCTTTGACTTTGGGAAAGAATCTTCCTTTTTTTTTTTTTTTTTACTATTTTCAGTATTCATGCCATGTCCCTCATATCTTGCCCCCTAAGTTGTGTCTTCCTCCTTGACTTTTTCCCCTGCTTTTGCAACATCAGTGAGCTTAGTTTTGGCACATTTTGGTCCTTTGCACTGCATCTGATATAAACCCAGGCCATTTTCTTAGAGTCACTAAATTTCCCAAATTTTCTTTTTTTCTCATAGAAATTGAATTCCTTTCATGTTGACTCCTTTCCAGCATGTTTGTAGGTCCTTCTTTTCTGTTTTGGCCTTTAGTGGGGATCAATTTTGGCAAGCTTTGCTGCATGGGCCTGCCCTTGGTGGCGTATGGCCTGCCTGCATTTTGATGGCTTTGACTTTGGGAAAGATTTTGTCTTTTTTTTTTTTTATTATTTTAAGTATTGCTGCCATGTCCTTCATATCTTGCCCCCTAAGTTGTGTCTTCCTTCTTGACTTTTTACCCTGCTTTTGCAACTTTTGTGAGCTTAGTTTTGGCATCTTTTGGTCCTTCGCACTGCCCCTGATATAAACCCCGGGTTATTTTCTTAGAGTCACTAAATTTCCCAATTTTTCTTTTTTTCTCATAGAAATTGTATTCCTTTCATGTTGACTCCTTTCCAGCATGTTTGTAGGTCCTTCTTTTCTGTTTTGGCCTTCAGTGTGGATCAATTTTGGCAAGCTTTGCTGCATGTGCCTGCCCTTCGTGGCGTATGGCCTGCCTTCATTTTGATGGCTTTGACTTTGGGAAAGGTTTTTTCTATTTTTTTTTTTTTTTTGTTTTAAGTATTCATGCCATGTCCCTCATATCTTGCTGCCTAAGTTGTGTCTTCCTCCTTGACTTTTTCCCCTGCTTTTGTAACATCTGTGAGCTTAGTTTTGGCATCTTTTGGTCCTTTGCACTGCACCTGCTAAAACCCCAGGCCCTTTTCTTACAGTCACTAAATTTCCCAAATTTTCATTTTTTCTCCTCCAATTGCAATTCCTTTGATGTTGACTCCATTCCAGTGTGTTTGCAAGTCCTTCTTTTCTGTTTTGGCCTTCAGTGGGGATCAATTTTGGCAAGCTTTTCTACATGTGCCTGCCCTTGCTGGCATATGGCCTGCCTGCATTTTGATGGCTTTGACTTGGAAAGATTTATTCTTTTTTTATAGTTTTTTTGTTTTAAGTATTCATGCCATGTCCCTCATATCTTGCCCCCTAAGTTGTGTCTTCCTCCTTGACTTTTTCCCCTGCTTTTGCAACATCTGTGAGCTTAGTTTTGGCACCTTTTGGTCCTTTGCAATGCAGCTGATTTCCTCACAGCTTTTTTTTTGAAGAGACTAAAATTCCCGATTTTCTGCTTTTTTCAATTGCATTTCATTTGAACCTATCTCCTTTCCAGAGTGTTTGTAAGCCTTTCTTTTGGGATTCGCAAGATTCCTTTTCCCTTCCCGAAAGGAAATTTCAATTCCTTTCGGGAAGGGAAAAGGAATCTTGCGATTTCAAAGGGGCCAATTGAGGAATCTTTGGTGCATATCCCTGCACTTGATGGCAGGCCATGCCTTTTGATGGCTTTGACTTTGGGAAAGATTTTTTTCTTTTTTTGGTTGTTTTCTGAAGTGTTCATGCCATGTCCCTCATATCTTGCCCCCTAAGTTGTGTCTTTCTCCATGACTTTTTCCCCTGCTTTTGCAACATCTGTGAGCTTAGTTTTGGCATCTTTTGGTCCTATGCACTGCACCTGATAAAACCCCAGGCCACTTTCTAAGAGTCATTAAATTTCCCAAATTTTCTTTTTTTCTCCTCCAATTGCAAATCCTTTGATGTTGTCTCCATTCCAGCGTGTTTGTAGGTCCTTCTTTTCTGTTTTGGCCTTCAGTGGGGATCAATTTTGGCAAGCTTTGCTGCATGTGCCTGCCCTTGGTGGCGTATGGCCTGCCTGCATTTTGATGGCTTTGACTTTGGGAAAGATTTTTTCAATTTTTTTTTTTTTTATTTTTTTAAGTATTCCTGCCATGTCCCTCATATCTTGCCCCCTAAGTTGTGTCTTCCTCCTTGACTTTTTCCCCTGCTTTTGCAACATCTGTGAGCTTAGTTTTGGCACCTTTTGGTCCTTTGCAATGCAGCTGATTTCCTCACAGCCTATTTTTTGAAGAGACTAAAATTCCCGATTTTCTGCTTTTTTCAATTGCATTTCATTTGAACCTCTCTCCTTTCCAGAGTGTTTGTAAGCCTTTCTTTTGGGATTCGCAAGATTCCTTTTCTCTTCACGAAAGGAAATTTCAATTCCTTTCGGCAAGGGAAAAGGAATCTTGCGATTTCAATGGGGACCAATAGAGGAATCTTTGGTGCATGTCCCTGCACTTGATGGCAGGCCATGCCTTTGATGGCTTTGATTTTGGGAAAGATTTTTTTCTTTTTTTGGCTGTTTTCTGAAGTGTTCATGCCATGTCCCTCATATCTTGCCCCCTAAGATCTGTCTTCCTCCTTGACTTTTTCCCCTCCTTTTGCAACATCTGTGAGCTTAGTTTTGGCATCTTTTGGTCCTTTGCACTGCACCTGATAAAACCCCAGGCCACTTTCTAAGAGTCATTAAATTTCCCAAATTTTCTTTTTTTCTCCTCCAATTGCAATTCCTTTGATGTTGACTCCTTTCCAGCGTGTTTGTAGGTCCTTCTTTTCTGTTTTGGCCTTCAGTGGGGATCAAATTTGGCAAGATTTGCTGCATGTGCCTGCCCTTGGTGGCGTATGGCCTGCCCGCATTTTGATAGCTTTGACTTTGGGAAAGATTTTTTCTCTTAATTTTTATTTGTTGTTTGTTTTAAATATTCATGCCATGTCCTTCATATCTTGCCCCCTAAGTTGTGTCTTCCTCCTTGACTTTTTCGCCTTCTTTTGCAACATCTGTGAGCTTAGTTTTGGCACCTTTTGGTCCTTTGCACTGTACATGATAAAACCCCAGGCCACTTCTTAGAGTCACTAAATTTCCCAAATATTCTTTTTTTCTCCTCCAATTGCAATTCCTTTGATGTAGTCTCCATTCCAGCGTGTTTGTAGGTCCTTCTTTTCTGTTTTGGCCTTCAGTGGGGATCAATTTTGGCAAGCTTTGCTGCATGTGCCTGCACTTTCAGGCGTATGGCCTGCCTGCATTTTGATGGCTTTGACTTTGGGAAAGGTTTTCCTTTTTTTTTTTTTTTTTTTTTAAGTATTCATGCCATGTCCCTCATATCTTGCTCCCTAAGTTGTGTCTTCCTACTTCACTTTTTCCCCTGCTTTTACAACATCTGTGAGCTTAGTTTTGGCACATTTTGGTCCTTTGCACTGCACCTGATATAAACCCAGGCCATTTTCTTAGAGTCATTAAATCTGCAAAAATTTCATTTTTCTCCTCCAATTGCAATTCCTTTGATGTTGACTCCTTTCCAGCGTGTTTGTAGGTCCTTCTTTTCTGTTTTGGCCTTCAGTGGGGATCAATTTTGGCAAGCTTTGCTGCATGTGCCTGCCCTTGGTGGCATATGGCCTGCCTGCATTTTGATGGCTTTGACTTTGGGAAAGATTCTTCCTTTTTATTTTTTTTTTTTTTTTAATATTTTCAGTATTCATGCCATGTCCCTCATATCTTGCCCCCTAAGTTGTGTCTTCCTCCTTGACTTTTTCCCCTGCTTTTGCAACATCAGTGAGCTTAGTTTTGGCACATTTTGGTCGCTTGCACTGCACCTGCTAAAACCCCAGGCCACTTCTTAGAGTCATTAAATTTCCCAAATTTTCTTTTTTTCTCCTCCAATTGCAATTCCTTTGATGTTGACTCCTTACCAGCGTGTTTGTAGGTCCTTCTTTTCTGTTTTGGCCTTCAGTGGGGATCAGTTTTGGCAAGCTTTGCTGCATGTGCCTGCCCTTGCTGGCGTATGGCCTGCCTGCATTTTGATGGCTTTGACTTTGGGAAAGATTTTTTCTTTTTTTTTTTTTTTTGTTTTAAGTATTCATGCCATGTCCTTCATATCTTCCCCCTAAGTTGTGTCTTCCTCCTTGACTTTTTCCCCTGCTTTTGCAACATCTGTGAGCTTAGTTTTGGCACCTTTTGGTCCTTTGCAATGCAGCTGATTTCCTCACAGCCTATTTTTTGAAGAGACTAAAATTCCCAATTTTCTGCTTTTTTCAATTGCATTTCATTTGAACCTGTCTCCTTTCCAGAGTGTTTGTAAGCCTTTCTTTTGGGATTCGCAAGATTCCTTTCCCCTTTCTGAAGGGAAATTTCATTTCCTTTCGGGAAGGGAAAAGGAATCTTGCGATTACAACGGGGACCAATAGAGGAATCTTTGGTGCATGTCACTGAAATTGATGGCAGGCCATGCCTTTGATGGCTTTGACTTTGGGAAAGATTTTTTTCTTTTTTTGGTTGTTTTCTGAAGTGTTCATGCCATGTCCCGCATATCTTGCCCCCTAAGTTGTGTCTTCCTCCTTGACATTTTCCCCTGCTTTTGCAACATCTGTGAGCTTAGTTTTGGCATCTTTTGGTCCTTTGCAATGCAGCTGATTTCCTCTTAGCCTATTTTTTGTAGAGACTAAAATTCCTGATTTTCTGCTTTTTTCAATTGCATTTCATTTGAACCTATCTCCTTTCCAGAGTGTTTGTAAGCCTTTCTTTTGGGATTCGCAAGATTCCTTTTCCCTTCCCGAAAGGAAATTTCATTTCCTTTCGGGAAGTGAAAAGGAATCTTGCGATTTCAATGGGGACCAATAGAGGAATCTTTGGTGCATGTCCCTGCACTTGATGGCAGGCCATGGCTTTGATGGCTTTGACTTTGGGAAAGATTTTTTTCTTTTTTTGGTTGTTTTCTGAAGTGTTCATGCCATGTCCCTCATATCTTGCCCTCTAAGTTGTGTCTTCCTCCTTGACTTTTTCCCCTGCTTTTGCAACATCTTTGAGCTTAGTTTTGGCATGTTTTGGTCCTTTGCACTGCACCTGATAAAACCACAGGCCACTTTCTAAGAGTCACTCAATTTCCCAAATTTTCTTTTTTTCTCCTCCAATTGCAATTCCTTTGATGTTGACTCCTTTCCAGCATGTTTCTGGGTCCTTCTTTTCTGTTTTGGCCTTCAGTGGGGATCAATTTTGGCAAGCTTTGCTGCATGTGCCTGCCCTTCGTGGCGTATGGCCTGCCTGCATTTTGATGGCTTTGACTTTGGGAAAGATGTTTTCTTTTTTTTTTTTTTATTATTTTAATTATTCACGCCTTGTCCCTCATATCTTGCCACCAAAGTTGTGTCTTCCTCCTTGACTTTTTCCCCTGCTTTTGCAACATCTGTGAGCTTAGTTTTGGCATCTTTTGGTCCTTTGCACTGCGCCGGATATAAACCCAGGCCATTTTCTTAGAGTCACTAAATTTCCAAAATTTTCTTTTTTTCTCCTCCAATTACAATTCCTTTGATGTCGACTCCTTTCCAGCGTGTTTGTAGGTCCTTCTTTTCTGTTTTTGCCTTCAGTGGGGATCAATTTTGGCAAGCTTTACTGCATGTGCCTGCCCTTGGTGGCGTATGGCCTGCCTGCATTTTGATGGCTTTGACTTTGGGAAAGATTTTTTCTTTTTTTTTTTTTTATTATTATTTTCAGTATTCATGCCATGTCCCTCATATCTTGCCCCCTAAGTTGTGTCTTCCTCCTTGACTTTTTCCCCTGCTATTGCAACATTTGTGAGCCTAGGTTTGGCACATTTTGGTCGCTTGCACAGCACCTGCTAAAACCCCAGGCCACTTCTTAGAGTCATTAAATTTCCCAAATTTTCTTTTTTTCTCCTCCAATTGCAATTCCTTTGATGTTGACTCCTTTCCAGCGTGTTTGTAAGTCCTTCTTTTCTGTTTTGGCCTTCAGTGGGGATCAATTTTGGCAAGCTTTGCTGCAAGTGCCTGCCCTTGGTGGCGTATGGCCTGCCTGCATTTTGATGGCTTTGACTTTGGGAAAGATTTTTTATTTTTTTTTTCTTTTTTGTTTTAAGTATTCATGCCATGTCCTTCACATCTTGCCCCCTAAGTTGTGTCTTCCTCCTTGACTTTTTCCCCTGCTTTTGCAACATCTGTGAGCTTAGTTTTGGCATCTTTTGGTCCTTTGCACTGCACCTGATATAAACGCAGGCCATTTTCTTAGAGTCATTAAATTTCCCAAATTTTTTTTTTTTCTCCTCCAATTGCAATTCCTTTGATGGTGTCTCCATTCCAGCGTGTTTGTAGGTCCTTCTTTTCTGTTTTGGCCTTCAGTGGGGATCAATTTTGGCAAGCTTTGCTGCAAGTGCCTGCCCTTGGTGGCGTATGGCCTGCCTGCATTTTGATGGCAAAAATCTTTGGGAAAGATTTTTTAATTTTTTTTTCTTTTTTGTTTTAAGTATTCATGCCATGTCCCTCATATCTTGCCCCCTAAGTTCTGTCTTCCTCCTTGACTTTTTCCCCTGCTTTTGCAACATCTGTGAGCTTAGTTTTGGCACCTTTTGGTCCTTTGCAATGCAGCTGATTTCCTCACAGCCTATTTTTTGAAGAGACTAAAATTCCAAATTTTCTGCTTTTTTCAATTGCATTTCATTTGGACCTATCTACTTTCCAGAGTGTTTGTAAGCCTTTCTTTTGGGATTCGCAAGATTCCTTTTCTCTACACGAAAGGAAATTTCATTTCCTTTTGGGAAGGGAAAAGGAATCTTGCGATTTCAATGGGGATCAATAGAGGAATCTTTGGTGCATGTCCCTGCACTTGATGGCAGGCCATGCCTTTTGATGGCTTTGACTTTGGGAAAGATTTTTTCTTTTTTTGGTTGTTTTCTGAAGTGTTCATGCCATGTCCCTCATATCTTGCCCCCTAAGTTGTGTCTTCCTCCTTGACTTTTTCCCCTGCTTTTGCAACATCTGTGAGCTTAGTTTTGGCATCTTTGGGTCCTTTGCACTGCACCTGATATAAACCCAGGCCATTTTCCTAGAGTCACTAAATTTCCAAAATTTTCTTTTGTCTCCACCAATTGCAATTCCTTTGATGCTGTCTCCATTCCAGCGTGTTTGTAGGTCCTTCTTTTATGTTTTGGCCTTCAGTGGGGATCAATATTGGCAAGCTTTGCTGCATGTGCCTGCCCTTGGTGGCGTATGGCCAGCCTGCATTTTGATGGCTTTGACTTTGGGAAAGATTTTGTCTTTTTTTTTTTTTTGTTTCTTTTAAGTATTCATGCCATGTCCCTCATATCTTACCCCCTAAGTTGTGTCTTCCTCCTTGACTTATTCCCCTGCTTTTGCAACATCTGTGAGCTTAGTTTTGGCATCTTTTGGTCCTTGGCACTGCACCTGATATAAACCCAGGCCATTTTCTTAGAATCACTAACTTACCCAAATTTTCTTTTTTTCTCAGAGAAATTGAATTCCTTTCCTGTTTTCTCCATTCCAGCGTCTTTGTAAGTCCTTCTTTTCTGTTTTGGCCTTCAGTGGGGATCAATTTTGGCAAGCTTTGCTGCATGTTCCTGCCCTTGGTTGCGTATGGCCTGCCTGAATTTTGATGGCTTTGACTTTGGGAAAGAATTTTACTTTTTTTTTTTTTTTTATTATTGTAAGTATTCATGCCATGTCCCTCATATCCTGCCCCCTAAGTTGTGTCTTCCTCCTTGACTTTTTACCCTGCTTTTGCAACATCTTTGAGCTTAGTTTTTGCATTTTTGTCTTTTGCACTGCACATGATATAAACCCAGGCCATTTTCTAAGAGTCACTAAATTTCCAAAATTTTCTTTTTTTCTCCTCCAATTGCAATTCCTTTGATGTTGACTCTTTACCAGCGTGTTTTTAGGTCCTTCTTTTCTGTTTTGGCCTTCAGTGGGGATCAATTTTGGCAAGCTTTGCTGCATGTTCCTGCACTTGCTGGCGTATGGCCTGCCTGCTTTTTGATGGCTTTGACTTTGGGAAATATTTTTTTTCTTTTTTTTTTCTTTTTTGTTTTAAGTATTCATGCCATGTCCCTCATATCTTTCCCCATAAGTTCTGTCTTCCTCCTTGACTTTTTCCCCTGCTTTTGCAACATCTGTGAGCTTAGTTTTTGCACCTTTTGGTCCTTTGTACTGCACCTGATATAAACCCAGGCCATTTTTTTAGAATCACTAACTTACCCAAATTTTCTTTTCTTCTCCTCCAATTGCAATTGCTTTGATCGTGTCTCCACTCCAGCATGTTTGTAAGTCCTTCTTTTCTGTTTTGGCCTTCAGTGGGGATCAATTTTGGCAAGCTTTCCTGCATGTGCCTGCACTTGCTGGCGTATGGCCTGCCTGCATTTTGATGGCTTTGACTTTGGGAAAGATTTTTTCTTTTTTTTTTTTTGGTATTGTAAGTATTCATGCCATGTCCCTCATATCTTGCCCCCTAAGTTGTGTCTTCCTTCTTGACTTTTTCCCCTTCTTTTGCAACATCTGTGAGCTTAGTTTTTGCATCTTTTGGTCCTTTGCACTGCACCTGATATAAACCCAGGCCATTTTCTTCGACTCACTAAATTTCCCAAATTTTCTTTTTACCTCCTCCAATTGCAATACCTTTGATGCTGTGTCAATTCCAGCGTGTTTGTTGGTCCTTCTTTTCTGTTTTGGCCTTCAGTGGGGATCAATTTTGGCAAGCTTTGCTGCATGTGCCTGCCCTTGGTGGCGTATGGCCTGCCTGCATTTTGATGGCTTTGACTTTGGGATAGATTTTTTCTTTTTTTTTTCAATTTTGTTTTAAGTATTCATGCCATGTCCCTCATACCTTGCTCCCAAAGTTGTGTCTTCCTCCTTGACTTTTTCCCCTGCTTTTGCAACCTCTGTGGGCTTAGTTTTGGCATCTTTTGGTCCTTTGCAATGCAGCTGATTTCCTCACAGCCTATTTTTTGAAGAGACTAAAATTCCAGATTTTCTGCTTTTTTCAATTGCATTTCATTTGAACCTATCTCCTTTCCAGAGTGTTTGTAAGCCTTTCTTTTGGGATTCGAAAGATTCCTTTTCCCTTCCCGAAAGGAAATTTCATTTCCTTTCGGGAAGGGAAAAGGAATCTTGCGATTTCAATGGGGACCAATAGAGGAATCTTTGGTGCATGTCCCAGCACTTGATGGCAGGCCATGCCTTTTGATGGCTTTGACTTTGAGAAAGATTTTTTTCTTTTTTTGGTTTTTTTCTGAAGTGTTCATGCCATGTCCCTCATATCTTGCCCCCTAAGTTGTGTCTTCCTCCTTGACTTTTTCCCCTGCTTTTGCAACATCTGTGAGCTTAGTTTTGGCATCTTTTGGTCCTTTGCACTGCACCTGATATAAACCCAGGCCATTTTCTTAGAATCACTAATTTACCCAAATTTTCATTTTTTCTCCTCCAATTGCAATTCCTTTGATGGTGTCTCCATTCCAGCGTGTTTGTAGGTCCTTATTTTCTGTTTTGGCCTTCAGTGGGGATCAATTTTGGCAAGCTTTGCTGCATGTGCCTGCCCTTGGTGGCGTATGGCCTGCCTGCATTTTGATGGCTTTGACTTTGGGAAAGATTTTTTCTCTTTTTTTTTTTTTTTTGTTTTAAGTATTCATGCCATATCCCTCATATCTTGCCCCTAAGTTGTGTCTTCCTCCTTGACTTTTTCCCCTGCTTTTGCAACACCTGTGAGCTTCGTTTTGGCATCTTTTGGTCCTTTGCACTGCACCTGATATAAACCCAGGCCATTTTCTTAGAGTCACTAAATTTACAAAATTTTCTTTTTTTCTCCTCCAATTGCAATTCCTTTGATGTTGACAATTTTCCAGCGTGTTTGTAGGTCCTTCTTTTCTGTTTTGGCCTTCAGTGGGGATCAATTTTGGCAAGTTTTGCTGCATGTGCCTGCCCTTGGTGGCATATGGCCTGCCTGCATTTTGATGGCTTTGACTTTGGGAAAGATTCTTCCTTTTTTTTTTTTTTTTTACTATTTTCAGTATTCATGCCATGTCCCTCATATCTTGCCCCCTAAGTTGTGTCTTCCTCCTTGACTTTTTCCCCTGCTTTTGCAACATCAGTGAGCTTAGTTTTGGCACATTTTGGTCCTTTGCACTTCATCTGATATAAACCCAGGCCATTTTCTTAGAGTCACTAAATTTCCCAAATTTTCTTTTTTTCTCATAGAAATTGAATTCCTTTCATGTTGACTCCTTTCCAGCATGTTTGTAGGTCCTTCTTTTCTGTTTTGGCCTTTAGTGGGGATCAATTTTGGCAAGCTTTGCTGCATGGGCCTGCCCTTGGTGGCGTATGGCCTGCCTGCATTTTGATGGCTTTGACTTTGGGAAAGATTTTGTCTTTTTTTTTTTTTATTATTTTAAGTATTGCTGCCATGTCCTTCATATCTTGCCCCCTAAGTTGTGTCTTCCTTCTTGACTTTTTACCCTGCTTTTGCAACTTTTGTGAGCTTAGTTTTGGCATCTTTTGGTCCTTCGCACTGCCCCTGATATAAACCCCGGGTTATTTTCTTAGAGTCACTAAATTTCCCAAATTTTCTTTTTTTCTCATAGAAATTGTATTCCTTTCATGTTGACTCCTTTCCAGCATGTTTGTAGGTCCTTCTTTTCTGTTTTGGCCTTCAGTGTGGATCAATTTTGGCAAGCTTTGCTGCATGTGCCTGCCCTTCGTGGCGTATGGCCTGCCTTCATTTTGATGGCTTTGACTTTGGGAAAGGTTTTTTCTATTTTTTTTTTTTTTGTTTTAAGTATTCATGCCATGTCCCTCATATCTTGCTGCCTAAGTTGTGTCTTCCTCCTTGACTTTTTCCCCTGCTTTTGTAACATCTGTGAGCTTAGTTTTGGCATCTTTTGGTCCTTTGCACTGCACCTGCTAAAACCCCAGGCCCTTTTCTTACAGTCACTAAATTTCCCAAATTTTCTTTTTTTCTCCTCCAATTGCAATTTCTTTGATGTTGACTCCATTCCAGTGTGTTTGCAAGTCCTTCTTTTCTGTTTTGGCCTTCAGTGGGGATCAATTTTGGCAAGCTTTTCTACATGTGCCTGCCCTTGCTGGCATATGGCCTGCCTGCATTTTGATGGCTTTGACTTGGAAAGATTTTTTCTTTTTTTATATTTTTTTTGTTTTAAGTATTCATGCCATGTCCCTCATATCTTGCCCCCTAAGTTGTGTCTTCCTCCTTGACTTTTTCCCCTGCTTTTGCAACATCTGTGACCTTAGTTTTGGCACCTTTTGGTCCTTTGCAATGCAGCTGATTTCCTCACAGCTTTTTTTTTGTGGAGACTAAAATTCCCGATTTTCTGCTTTTTTCAATTGCATTTCATTTGAACCTATCTCCTTTCCAGAGTGTTTGTAAGCCTTTCTTTTGGGATTCGCAAGATTCCTTTTCCCTTCCCGAAAGGAAATTTCAATTCCTTTCGGGAAGGGAAAAGGAATCTTGCGATTTCAAAGGGGCCAATTGAGGAATCTTTGGTGCATATCCCTGCACTTGATGGCAGGCCATGCCTTTTGATGGCTTTGACTTTGGGAAAGATTTTTTTCTTTTTTTGGTTGTTTTCTGAAGTGTTCATGCCATGTCCCTCATATCTTGCCCCCTAAGTTGTGTCTTTCTCCATGACTTTTTCCCCTGCTTTTGAAACATCTGTGAGCTTAGTTTTGGCATCTTTTGGTCCTTTGCACTGCACCTGATAAAACCCCAGGCCACTTTCTAAGAGTCATTAAATTTCACAAATTTTCTTTTTTTCTCCTCCAATTGCAAATCCTTTGATGTTGTCTCCATTCCAGCGTGTTTGTAGGTCCTTCTTTTCTGTTTTGGCCTTCAGTGGGGATCAATTTTGGCAAGCTTTGCTGCATGTGCCTGCCCTTGGTGGCGTATGGCCTGCCTGCATTTTGATGGCTTTGACTTTGGGAAAGATTTTTTCAATTTTTTTTTTTTTTATTTTTTTAAGTATTCCTGCCATGTCCCTCATATCTTGCCCCCTAAGTTGTGTCTTCCTCCTTGACTTTTTCCCCTGCTTTTGCAACATCTGTGAGCTTAGTTTTGGCACCTTTTGGTCCTTTGCAATGCAGCTGATTTCCTCACAGCCTATTTTTTGAAGAGACTAAAATTCCCGATTTTCTGCTTTTTTCAATTGCATTTCATTTGAACCTATCTCCTTTCCAGAGTGTTTGTAAGCCTTTCTTTTGGGATTCGCAAGATTCCTTTTCTCTTCACGAAAGGAAATTTCAATTCCTTTCGGCAAGGGAAAAGGAATCTTGCGATTTCAATGGGGACCAATAGAGGAATCTTTGGTGCATGTCCCTGCACTTGATGGCAGGCCATGCCTTTGATGGCTTTGATTTTGGGAAAGATTTTTTTCTTTTTTTGGCTGTTTTCTGAAGTGTTCATTCCATGTCCCTCATATCTTGCCCCCTAAGTTGTGTCTTCCTCCTTGACTTTTTCCCCTGCTTTTGCAACATCTGTGAGCTTAGTTTTGGCATCTTTTGGTCCTTTGCACTGCACCTGATAAAACCCCAGGCCACTTTCTAAGAGTCATTAAATTTCCCAAATTTTCTTTTTTTCTCCTCCAATTGCAATTCCTTTGATGTTGACTCCTTTCCAGCGTGTTTGTAGGTCCTTCTTTTCTGTTTTGGCCTTCAGTGGGGATCAATTTTGGCAAGCTTTGCTGCATGTGCCTGCCCTTGGTGGCGTATGGCCTGCCCGCATTTTCATAGCTTTGACTTTGGGAAAGATTTTTTCTCTTAATTTTTATTTGTTGTTTGTTTTAAATATTCATGCCATGTCCTTCATATCTTGCCCCCTAAGTTGTGTCTTCCTCCTTGACTTTTTCGCCTTCTTTTGCAACACCTGTGAGCTTAGTTTTGGCACCTTTTGGTCCTTTGCACTGTACATGATAAAACCCGGGCCATTTTCTTAGAGTCACTCAATTTCCCAAATATTCTTTTTTTCTCCTCCAATTGCAATTCCTTTGATGTAGTCTCCATTCCAGCGTGTTTGTAGGTCCTTCTTTTCTGTTTTGGCCTTCAATGGGGATCAATTTTGGCAAGCTTTGCTGCATGTGCCTGCACATTCAGGCGTATGGCCTGCCTGCATTTTGATGGCTTTGACTTTGGGAAAGGTTTTCCTTTTTTTTTTTTTTTTTTTTTTAAGTATTCATGCCATGTCCCTCATATCTTGCTCCCTAAGTTGTGTCTTCCTACTTCACTTTTTCCCCTGCTTTTACAACATCTGTGAGCTTAGTTTTGGCACATTTTGGTCCTTTGCCCTGCACCTGATATAAACCCAGGCCATTTTCTTAGAGTCATTAAATCTCCAAAAATTTCATTTTTCTCCTCCAATTGCAATTCCTTTGATGTTGACTCCTTTCCAGCGTGTTTGTAGGTCCTTCTTTTCTGTTTTGGCCTTCAGTGGGGATCAATTTTGGCAAGCTTTGCTGCATGTGCCTGCCCTTGGTGGCATATGGCCTGCCTGCATTTTGATGGCTTTGACTTTGGGAAAGATTCTTCCTTTTTTTTTTTTTTTTTTTTTTAATATTTTCAGTATTCATGCCATGTCCCTCATATCTTGCCCCCTAAGTTGTGTCTTCCTCCTTGACTTTTTCCCCTGCTTTTGCAACATCAGTGAGCTTAGTTTTGGCACATTTTGGTCGCTTGCACTGCACCTGCTAAAACCCCAGGCCACTTCTTAGAGTCATTAAATTTCCCAAATTTTCTTTTTTTCTCCTCCAATTGCAATTCCTTTGATGTTGACTCCTTTCCAGCGTGTTTGTAGGTCCTTCTTTTCTGTTTTGGCCTTCAGTGGGGATCAATTTTGGCAAGCTTTGCTGCATGTGCCTGCCCTTGCTGGCGTATGGCCTGCCTGCATTTTGATGGCTTTGACTTTGGGAAAGATTTTTTCTTTTTTTTTTTTTTTTGTTTTAAGTATTCATGCCATGTCCTTCATATCTTCCCCCTAAGTTGTGTCTTCCTCCTTGACTTTTTCCCCTGCTTTTGCAACATCTGTGAGCTTAGTTTTGGCACCTTTTGGTCCTTTGCAATGCAGCTGATTTCCTCACAGCCTATTTTTTGAAGAGACTAAAATTCCCAATTTTCTGCTTTTTTCAATTGCATTTCATTTGAACCTGTCTCCTTTCCAGAGTGTTTGTAAGCCTTTCTTTTGGGATTCGCAAGATTCCTTTCCCCTTCCTGAAAGGAAATTTCATTTCCTTTCGGGAAGGGAAAAGGAATCTTGCGATTTCAAAGGGGCCAATTGAGGAATCTTTGGTGCATATCCCTGCACTTGATGGCAGGCCATGCCTTTTGATGGCTTTGACTTTGGGAAAGATTTTTTTCTTTTTTTGGTTGTTTTCTGAAGTGTTCATGCCATGTCCCTCATATCTTGCCCCCTAAGTTGTGTCTTTCTCCATGACTTTTTCCCCTGCTTTTGAAACATCTGTGAGCTTAGTTTTGGCATCTTTTGGTCCTTTGCACTGCACCTGATAAAACCCCAGGCCACTTTCTAAGAGTCATTAAATTTCCCAAATTTTCTTTTTTTCTCCTCCAATTGCAAATCCTTTGATGTTGTCTCCATTCCAGCGTGTTTGTAGGTCCTTCTTTTCTGTTTTGGCCTTCAGTGGGGATCAATTTTGGCAAGCTTTGCTGCATGTGCCTGCCCTTGGTGGCGTATGGCCTGCCTGCATTTTGATGGCTTTGACTTTGGGAAAGATTTTTTCAATTTTTTTTTTTTTTATTTTTTTAAGTATTCCTGCCATGTCCCTCATATCTTGCCCCCTAAGTTGTGTCTTCCTCCTTGACTTTTTCCCCTGCTTTTGCAACATCTGTGAGCTTAGTTTTGGCACCTTTTGGTCCTTTGCAATGCAGCTGATTTCCTCACAGCCTATTTTTTGAAGAGACTAAAATTCCCGATTTTCTGCTTTTTTCAATTTCATTTCATTTGAACCTATCTCCTTTCCAGAGTGTTTGTAAGCCTTTCTTTTGGGATTCGCAAGATTCCTTTTCCCTTCCCGAAAGGAAATTTCATTTCCTTTCGGGAAGGGAAAAGGAATCTTGCGATTTCAATGGGGACCAATAGAGGAATCTTTGGTGCATGTCCCTGCACTTGATGGCAGGCCATGCCTTTTGATGGCTTTGAATTTGGGAAAGATTTTTTCTTTTTTTGGTTGTTTTCTGAAGTGTTCATGCCATGTCCCTCATATCTTGCCCCCTAAGTTGTGTCTTCCTCCTTGACTTTTTCCCCTGCTTTTGCAACATCTGTGAGCTTAGTTTTGGCATCTTTTGGTCCTTTGCACTGCGCCGGATATAAACCCAGGCCATTTTCTTGGAGTCACTCAATTTCCAAAATTTTCTTTTTTTCTCCTCCAATTGCAATTCCTTTGATGTTGACTCCTTTCCAGCGTGTTTGTAGGTCCTTCTTTTCTGTTTTGGCCTTCAGTGGGGATCAATTTTGGCAAGCTTTGCTGCATGTGCCTGCCCTTGGTGGCGTATGGCCTGCCTGCATTTTGATGGCTTTGACTTTGGGAAAGATTTTTTATTTTTTTTTTCTTTTTTGTTTTAAGTATTCATGCCATGTCCTTCACATCTTGCCCCCTAAGTTGTGTCTTCCTCCTTGACTTTTTCCCCTGCTTTTGCAACATCTGTGAGCTTAGTTTTGGCATCTTTTGGTCCTTTGCACTGCACCTGATATAAACGCAGGCCATTTTCTTAGAGTCATTAAATTTCCGAAATTTTTTTTTTTTCCCCTCCAATTGCAATTCCTTTGATGGTGTCTCCATTCCAGCGTGTTTGTAGGTCCTTCTTTTCTGTTTTGGCCTTCAGTGGGGATCAATTTTGGCAAGCTTTGCTGCAAGTGCCTGCCCTTGGTGGCGTATGGCCTGCCTGCATTTTGATGGCTTTGACTTTGGGAAAGATTTTTTAATTTTTTTTTCTTTTTTGTTTTAAGTATTCATGCCATGTCCCTCATATCTTGACCCCTAAGTTCTGTCTTCCTCCTTGACTTTTTCCCCTGCTTTTGCAACATCTGTGAGCTTAGTTTTGGCACCTTTTGGTCCTTTGCAATGCAGCTGATTTCCTAACAGCCTATTTTTTGAAGAGACTAAAATTCCCAATTTTCTGCTTTTTTCAATTGCATTTCATTTGATCCTATCTCCTTTCCAGAGTGTTTGTAAGCCTTTCTTTTGGGATTCGCAAGATTCCTTTTCCCTTCCCGAAAGGAAATTTCATTTCCTTTTGGGAAGGGAAAAGGAATCTTGCGATTTCAATGGGGACCAATAGAGGAATCTTTGGTGCATGTCCCTGCACTTGATGGCAGGCCATGCCTTTTGATGGCTTTGACTTTGGGAAAGATTTTTTCTTTTTTTGGTTGTTTTCTGAAGTGTTCATGCCATGTCCCTCATATCTTGCCCCCTAAGTTGTGTCTTCCTCCTTGACTTTTTCCCCTGCTTTTGCAACATCTGTGAGCTTAGTTTTGGCATCTTTGGGTCCTTTGCACTGCACCTGATATAAACCCCAGGCCACTTTCTAAGAGTCATTAAATTTCCCAAATTTTCTTTTTTTCTCCTCCAATTGCAATTCCTTTGATGTTGACTCCTTTCCAGCGTGTTTGTAGGTCCTTCTTTCCTGTTTTGGCCTTCAGTGGGGATCAATTTTGGCAAACTTTGCTGCATGTGCCTGCACTTGCTGGCGTATGGCCTGCCTGCATTTTGATGGCTTTGACTTTGGGAAAGATTTTTTCTATTTTTTTTTTGTTTGTTTGTTTTAAGTATTCATGCCATGTCCCTCATATCTTGCCCCCTAAGTTGTGTCTTCCTCCTTGACTTTTTCCCCTGCTTTTGCAACATCTGGGAGCTTAGTTTTTGCATCTTTTGGTCCTTTGCACTGCACCTGATATAAACCCAGGCCATTTTCCTAGAGTCACTAAATTTCCAAAATTTTCTTTTGTCTCCACCAATTGCAATTCCTTTGATGCTGTCTCCATTCCAGCGTGTTTGTAGGTCCTTCTTTTATGTTTTGGCCTTCAGTGGGGATCAATTTTGGCAAGCTTTGCTGCATGTGCCTGCCCTTGGTGGCGTATGGCCTGCCTGCATTTTGATGGCTTTGACTTTTGGAAAGATTTTTTCTTTTTTTTTTTTTTATTATTTTAAGTATTCATGCCATGTCCCTCATATCTTACCCCCTAAGTTGTGTCTTCCTCCTTGACTTTTTCCCCTGCTTTTGCAACATCTGTGAGCTTAGTTTTGGCATCTTTTGGTCCCTTGCACTGCACCTGATATAAACCCAGGCCATTTTCTTAGAATCACTAACTTACCCAAATTTTCTTTTTTTCTCAGAGAAATTGAATTCCTTTCCTGTTTTCTCCATTCCAGCGTCTTTGTAAGTCCTTCTTTTCTGTTTTGGCCTTCAGTGGGGATCAATTTTGGCAAGCTTTGCTGCATGTTCCTGCCCTTGGTGGCCTATGGCCTGCCTGCATTTTGATGGCTTTGACTTTGGGAAAGAATTTTTCTTTTTTTTTTTTTTTATTATTTTAAGTATTCATGCCATGTCCCTCATATCCTGCCCCCTAAGTTGTGTCTTCCTCCTTGACTTTTTCCCCTGCTTTTGCAACATCTTTGAGCTTAGTTTTTGCATTTTTGTCTTTAGCACTGCACATGATATAAACCCAGGCCATTTTCTAAGAGTCACTAAATTTCCAAAATTTTCTTTTTTTCTCCTCCAATTGCAATTCCTTTGATGTTGACACCTTTCCAGCGTGTTTGTAAGTCCTTCTTTTCTGTTTTGGCCTTCAGTGGGGATCAATTTTGGCAAGCTTTGCTGCATGTTCCTGCACTTGCTGGCGTATGGCCTGCCTGCTTTTTGATGGCTTTGACTTTGGGAAATATTTTTTTTCTTTTTTTTTTCTTTTTTGTTTTAAGTATTCATGCCATGTCCCTCATATCTTTCCCCATAAGTTCTGTCTTCCTCCTTGACTTTTTCCCCTGCTTTTGCAACATCTGTGAGCTTAGTTTTTGCACCTTTTGGTCCTTTGTACTGCACCTGATATAAACCCAGGCCATTTTTTTAGAATCACTAACTTACCCAAATTTTCTTTTCTTCTCCTCCAATTGCTATTGCTTTGATCGTGTCTCCACTCCAGCATGTTTGTAAGTCCTTCTTTTCTGTTTTGGCCTTCAGTGGGGATCAATGTTGGCAAGCTTTCCTGCATGTGCCTGCACTTGCTGGCGTATGGCCTGCCTGCATTTTGATGGCTTTGACTTTGGGAAAGATTTTTTCTTTTTTTTTTTTTGGTATTGTAAGTATTCATGCCATGTCCCTCATATCTTGCCCCCTAAGTTGTGTCTTCCTCCTTGACTTTTTCCCCTGCTTTTGCAACATCTGTGAGCTTAGTTTTTGCATCTTTTGGTCCTTTGCACTGCAACTGATATAAACCCAGGCCATTTTCTTCGACTCACTAAATTTCCCAAATTTTCTTTTTACCTCCTCCAATTGCAATTCCTTTGATGCTGTCTCAATTCCAGCGTGTTTGTTGGTCCTTCTTTTCTGTTTTGGCCTTCAGTGGGGATCAATTTTGGCAAGCTTTGCTGCATGTGCCTGCCCTTGGTGGCGTATGGCCTGCCTGCATTTTGATGGCTTTGACTTTGGGATAGATTTTTTCTTTTTTTTTTCAATTTTGTTTTAAATATTCATGCCATGTCCCTCATATCTTGCTCCCTAAGTTGTGTCTTCCTCCTTGACTTTTTCCCCTGATTTTGCAACCTCTGTGGGCTTAGTTTTGGCATCTTTTGGTCCTTTGCAATGCAGCTGATTTCCTCACAGCCTATTTTTTGAAGAGACTAAAATTCCAGATTTTCTGCTTTTTTCAATGGCATTTCATTTGAACCTATCTCCTTTCCAGAGTGTTTGTAAGCCTTTCTTTTGGGATTCGCAAGATTCCTTTTCCCTTCCCGAAAGGAAATTTCATTTCCTTTCGGGAAGGGAAAAGGAATCTTGCGATTTCAATGGGGACCAATAGAGGAATCTTTGGTGCATGTCCCAGCACTTGATGGCAGGCCATGCCTTTTGATGGCTTTGACTTTGAGAAAGATTTTTTTCTTTTTTTGGTTTTTTTCTGAAGTGTTCATGCCATGTCCCTCATATCTTGCCCCCTAAGTTGTGTCTTCCTCCTTGACTTATTCCCCTGCTTTTGAACACCTGTGAGCTTAGTTTTGGCACCTTTTGGTCCTTTGCACTGCACCTGATATAAACCCAGGCCATTTTCTTAGAATCACTAACTTACCCAAATTTTCATTTTTTCTCCTCCAATTGCAATTCCTTTGATGGTGTCTCCATTCCAGCGTGTTTGTAGGTCCTTCTTTTCTGTTTTGGCCTTCAGTGGGGATCAATTTTGGCAAGCTTTGCTGCATGTGCCTGCCCTTGGTGGCGTATGGCCTGCCTGCATTTTGATGGCTTTGACTTTGGGAAAGATTTTTTCTCTTTTTTTTTTTTTTTTTTGTTTTAAGTATTCATGCCATATCCCTCATATCTTGCCCCTAAGTTGTGTCTTCCTCCTTGACTTTTTCCCCTGCTTTTGCAACACCTGTGAGCTTCGTTTTGGCATCTTTTGGTCCTTTGCACTGCACCTGATATAAACCCAGGCCATTTTCTTAGAGTCACTAAATTTACAAAATTTTCTTTTTTTCTCCTCCAATTGCAATTCCTTTGATGTTGACAATTTTCCAGCGTGTTGATAGGTCCTTCTTTTCTGTTTTGGCCTTCAGTGGGGATCAATTTTGGCAAGTTTTGCTGCATGTGCCTGCCCTTGGTGGCGTATGGCCTTCCTCCATTTTGATGGCTTTGACTTTGGGAAAGATTTTTTCTTTTTTTTTTTTTTATTATTGTAAGTATTCATGCCATGTCCCTCATATCTTGCCCCCTAAGTTGTGTCTTCCTCCTTGACGTTTTCCCCTGCTTTTGCAACATCTGTGAGCTTAGTTTTTGCATCTTTTGGTCCTTTGCACTGCACCTGATATAAACCCAGGCCATTTTCCTAGAGTCACTAAATTTCCAAAATTTTCTTTTGTCTCCACCAATTTCAATTCCTTTGATGCTGTCTCCATAACAGCGTGTTTGTAGGTCCTTCTTTTATGTTTTGGCCTTCAGTGGGGATCAATTTTGGCAAGCTTTGCTGCATGTGCCTGCCCTTGGTGGCGTATGGCCTGCCTGCATTTTGATGGCTTTGACTTTGGGAAAGATTTTTCCTTTTTTTTTTTTTATTATTTTAAGTGTTCATGCCATGTCCCTCATATCTTACCCCCTAAGTTGTGTCTTCCTCCTTGACTTTTTCCCCTGCTTTTGTAACATCTGTGAGCTTAGTTTTTGCATCTTTTGGTCCTTTGGGCTGCACCTTATATAAACCCAGGCCATTTTCTTGGAATCACTAACTTACCCAAATTTTCTTTTTTTCTCCTCCAATTGCAATTCCTTTGATCGTGTCTCCATTCCAGCATGTTTGTAAGTCCTTCTTTTCTGTTTTGGCCTTCAGTGGGGATCAATGTTAGCAAGCTTTGCTGCATGTGCCTGCACTTGCTGGCGTATGGCCTGCCTGCATTTTGATGGCTTTGACTTTGGGAAAGATTTTTTCTTTTTTTTTTTTTTGTTATTGTAAGTATTCATGCCATGTCCCTCATATCTTGCCCCCTAAGTTGTGTCTTCCTCCTTGACGTTTTCCCCTGCTTTTGCAACATCTGTGAGCTTAGTTTTTGCCATCTTTTGGTCCTTGGCACTGCACCTCATATAAACCCAGGCCATTTTCTTCGACTCACTAAATTTCCCAAATTTTCTTTTGTCTCCTCCAATTGCAATTCCTTTGATGCTGTCTCAATTCCAGCGTGTTTGTTGGTCCTTCTTTTCTGTTTTGGCCTTCAGTGGGGATCAATTTTGGCAAGCTTTGCTGCATGTGCCTGCCCTTGGTGGCGTATGGCCTGCCTGCATTTTGATGGCTTTGACTTTGGGAAAGATTTTTTCTTTTTTTTTTTATTATTGTAAATATTCATGCCATGTCCCTCATATCTTTCCCCTTAAGTTCTGTCTTCGTCCTTGACTTATTCCCCTGCTTTTGCAACATCTGTGAGCTTAGTTTTGGCATCTTTTGGTCCTTTGCACTGCACCTGATATAAACCCAGGCCATTTTCTTAGAATCACTAACTTACCCAAATTTTCATTTTCTCTCAGAGAAATTGAATTCCTTTCCTGTTTTCTCCATTCCAGCGTCTTTGTAAGTCCTTCTTTTCTGTTTTGGCCTTCAGTGGGGATCAATTTTGGCAAGCTTTGCTGCATGTTCCTGCCCTTGGTGGCCTATGGCCTGCCTGCATTTTGATGGCTTTGACTTTGGGAAAGAATTTTTCTTTTTTTTTTTTTTATTATTTTAAGTATTCAAGCCATGTCCCTCATATCCTGCCCCCTAAGTTGTGTCTTCCTCCTTGACTTTTTACCCTGCTTTTGCAACATCTTTGAGCTTAGTTTTTGCATCTTTTGTCTTTTCACTGCACATGATATAAACCCAGGCCATTTTCTAAGAGTCACTAAATTTCCAAAATTTTCTTTTTTTCTCCTCCAATTGCAATTCCTTTGATGTTGACTCCTTTCCAGCGTGTTTGTAAGTCCCTTCTTTTCTGTTTTGGCCTTCAGTGGGGATCAATTTTGGCAAGCTTTGCTGCATGTTCCTGCACTTGCGGGGGTATGGCCTGCCTGCTTTTTGATGGCTTTGACTTTGGGAAAGATTTTTTCTTTTTTTTTTCTTTTTTGTTTTAAGTATTCACGCCATGTCCCTCATATCTTTCCCCCTAAGTTCTGTCTTCCTCCTTGACTTTTTCCCTGCTTTTGCAACATCTTGTGAGCTTAGTTTCGGCAACTTTTGGTCCTTTGTACTGCACCTGAAATAAACCCAGGCCATTTTCTTAGAATCACTAACTTACCCAAATTTTCTTTTTTTCTCCTCCAATTGCAATTCCTTTGATCGTGTCTCCATTCCAGCATGTTTGTAAGTCCTTCTTTTCTGTTTTGGCCTTCAGTGGGGATCAATTTTGGCAAGCTTTGCTGCATGTGCCTGCCCTTGGTGGCGTATGGCCTGCCTGCATTTTGATGGCTTTGACTTTGGGATAGATTTTTTCTTTTTTTTTTTTTTGTTATTGTAAGTATTCATGCCCTGTCCCTCATATCTTGCATCCTAGGTTGTGTCTTCCTCCTTGACTTTTTCCCCTGCTTTTGCAACATCTGTGAGCTTAGTTTTGCCATATTTTGGTCCTTTGCACTGCACCTGATATAAACCCAGGCCATTTTCTTCGACTCACTAAATTTCCCAAATTTTCTTTTGTCTCCTCCAATTGCAATCCTTTGATGCTGTCTCAATTCCAGCGTGTTTGTTGGTCCATCTTTTCTGTTTTGGCCTTCAGTGGGGATCAATTTTGGCAAGCTTTGCTGCATGTGCCTGCCCTTGGTGGCGTATGGCCTGCCTGCATTTTGATGGCTTTGACTTTGAGAAAGATTTTTTCTTTTTTTTTTTTTGTTATTGTAAGTATTCATGCCATGTCCCTCATATCTTTCCCCTTAAGTTCTGTCTTCCTCCTTGACTTATTCCCCTGCTTTTGCAACACCTGTGAGCTTAGTTTTGGCATCTTTTGGTCCTTTGCACTGGCACCTGATATAAACCCAGGCCATTTTCTTAGAATCACTAACTTACCCAAATTTTCTTTTTTTCTCAGAGAAATTGAATTCCTTTCCTGTTTTCTCCATTCCAGCGTGTTTGTAAGTCCTTCTTTTCTGTTTTGGCCTTCAGTGGGGATCAATTTTGGCAAGCTTTGCTGCATGTGCCTGCCCTTGGTTGCGTATGGCCTGCCTGCATTTTGATGGCTTTGACTTTGGGAAAGAATTTTTGTTTTTTTTTCCTTTTTGTTTTAAGTATTCATGCCATGTCCCTCATATCTTGCCCCCTAAGTTGTGTCTTCCTCCTTGACTTTTTGTCCTGCTTTTGCAACATCTGTGAGCTTAGTTTTGGCATCTTTTGGTCCTTTGCAATGCACCTGATATAAACCCAGGCCAATTTCTTTGAGTCACTATATTTCCCAAATTTTCTTTTTTTCTCCTCCAATTGCAAATCCTTTGATGTTCTCTCCATTCCAGCGTGTTTGGAGGTCCTTCTTTCCTGTTTTGGCCTTCAGTGGGGATCAATTTTGGCAAGCTTTGCCGCATGTGCCTGCCCTTGGTGGCATATGGCCTGCCTGCATTTTGATGGCTTTGACTTTGGGAAAGATTTTTTCTTTTTTTTTTTTTTTATTATTTGAAGTATTCATGCCATGTCTCTCATATCTTGCCCCCTAAGTTGTGTCTTCCTCCTTGACTTTTTCCCCTGCTTTTGCAACATCTGTGAGCTTAGTTTTTACACCTTTTGGTCCTTTGCAATGCACCTGATATAAACCCAGGCCATTTTCTTAGAATCACTAACTTACAAAAATTTTCTTTTTTTCTCCTTAAACTTCAATTCCTTTGATGGTGTCTCCATTCCAGCGTGTTTGTAAGTCCTTCTTTTCTGTTTTGGCCTTCAGTGGGGATCAATTTTGGCAAGCTTTGCTGCATGTGCCTGCCCTTGGTGGCGTATGGCCCTGCCTGCATTTTGATGGCTTTGACTTTGGGATAGATTTTTTCTTTTTTTTTTCAATTTTGTTTTAAGTATTCATGCCATGTCCCTCATATCTTGCTGCCTAAGTTGTGTCTTCCTCCTTGACTTTTTCCCCTGATTTTGCAACATCTGTGGGCTTAGTTTTTTCATCTTTTGGTCCTTTGCAATGCAGCTGATTTCCTCACAGCCTATTTTTTTGAAGAGACTAAAATTCCAGATTTTCTGCTTTTTGCAATTCCATTTCATTTGAACCTATCTCCTTTCCAGAGTGTTTGTAAGCCTTTCTTTTGAGATTCGCAAGATTCCTTTTCCCTTCCCGAAAGGAAATTTCATTTCCTTTCGGGAAGGGAAAAGGAATCTTGCGATTTCAATGGGGACCAATAGAGGAATCTTTGGAGCATGTCCCAGCACTTGATGGCAGGCCATGCCTTTTGATGGCTTTGACTTTGAGAAAGATTTTTTTCTTTTTTTGGTTTTTTTCTGAAGTGTTCATGCCATGTCCCTCATATCTTGCCCCCTAAGTTGTGTCTTCCTCCTTGACTTTTTCCCCTGCTTTTGCAACATCTGTGAGCTTAGTTTTGGCATCTTTTGGTCCTTTGCACTGCACCTGATATAAACCCAGGCCATTTTCTTAGAGTCACTAAATTTCCCAAATTTTCATTTTTTCTCCTCCAATTGCAATTCCTTTGATGTTGACTCCTTTCCAGCGTGTTTGTAAGTCCTTCTTTTCTGTTTTGGCCTTCAGTGGGGATCAATTTTGGCAAGCTTTGCTGCATGTGCCTGCACTTGCTGGCATATGGCCTGCCTGCATTTTGATGGCTTTGACATTGGGAAAGATTTTTTCTTTTTTTTTTTTTTTTTGTTTTAAGTATTCATGCCATGTCCCTCATATCTTGCCCACTAAGTTGTGTCTTCCTCCTTGACTTTTTCCCCTGCTTTTGCAACATCTGTGAGCTTAGTTTTGGCATCTTTTGGTCCTTTGCACTGCACCTGATATAAACCCAGGCCATTTTCTTAGAGTCACTAAATTTCCAAAATTTTCTTTTGTCTCCACCAATTGCAATTCCTTTGATGCTGTCTCCATTCCAGCGTGTTTGTAGGTCCTTCTTTTATGTTTTGGCCTTCAGTGGGGATCAATTTTGGCAAGCTTTGCTGCATGTGCCGGCCCTTGGTGGCGTATGGCCTGCCTGCATTTTGATGGCTTTGACTTTGGGAAAGATTTTTTCTTTTTTTTTTTTTTATTATTTTAAGTATTCATGCCATGGTCCCTCATATCTTACCCCCTAAGTTGTGTCTTCCTCTTAGACTTTTTCCCCTGCTTTTGTAACATCTGTGAGCTTAGTTTTTGCATCTTTTGGTCCTTTGCACTGCACCTGATATAAACCCAGGCCATTTCCTTAGAATCACTAACTTACCCAAATTTTCTTTTTTTCTCAGAGAAATTGAATTCCTGTCCTGTTTTCTCCATTCCAGCGTGTTTGTAAGTCCTTCTTTTCTGTTTTGGCCTTCAGTGCGGATCAATTTTGGCAAGCTTTGCTGCATGTTCCTGAACTTGCTGGCGTATGGCCTGCCTGCTTTTTGATGGCTTTGACTTTGGGAAAGATTTTTTCTTTTTTTTTTCTTTTTTGTTTTAAGTATTCATGCCATGTCCCTCATATCTTTCCCCCTAAGTTCTGTCTTCCTCCTTGACTTTTTAGCCTGCTTTTGCAACATCTGTGAGCTTAGTTTTGGCATCTTTTGGTCCTTTGCAATGCACCTGATATAAACCCAGGCCATTTTCTTAGAATCACTAACTTACCCAAATTTTCTTTTTTTCTCCTCCAATTGCAATTGCTTTGATCGTGTCTCCATTCCAGCATGTTTGTAAGTCCTTCTTTACTGTTTTGGCCTTCAGTGGGGATCAATGTTAGCAAGTTTTGCTGCATGTGCCTGCCCTTGCTGGCGTATGGCCTGCCTGCATTTTGATGGCTTTGACTTTGGGAAAGATTTTTTCTTTTTTTTTTTTTTTTGTTATTGTAAGTATTCATGCCATGTCCCTCATATCTTGCCTCTAGGTTGTGTCTTCCTCCTTGACTTTTTCCCCTGCTTTTGCAACATCTGTGAGCTTAGTTTTTGCATCTTTTGGTCCTTTGCACTGCACCTGATATAAACCTAGGCCATTTTCATCGACTCACTACATTTCCCAAATTTTCTTTTTTCTCCTCCAATTGCAATTCCTTTGATGCTCTCTCAATTCCAGCGTGTTTGTTGGTCCTTCTTTTCTGTTTTGGCCTTCAGTGGGGATCAATTCTGGCAAGCTTTGCTGCATGTGCCTGCCCTTGGTGGCGTATGGCCTGCCTGCATTTTGATGGCTTTGACTTTGGGAAAGATTTTTTTTTTTTTTTTTTTTTTATTATTTTAAGTATTCATGCCATGTCCCTCATATCTTGCCCCGTAAGTTGTGTCTTCCTCCTTGACTTTTTCCCCTGCTTTTGCAACATCTGTTAGCTTAGTTTTGGCACCTTTTAGTCCTTTGCAATGCAGCTGATTTCCTCACAGCCTTTTTTTTGAAGAGACTAAAATTCCCAATTTTCTGCTTTTTTCAATTGCATTTCATTTGAACCTATCTCCTTTCCAGAGTGTTTGTAAGCCTTTCTTTTGGGATCCGCAAGATTCCTTTTCCCTTCTCGAAAGGAAATTTCATTTCCTTTCGAGAAGGGAAAAGGAATCTTGCGATTTCAATGGGGACCAATAGAGGAATCTTTGGAGCATGTCCCAGCACTTGATGGCAGGCCATGCCTTTTGATGGCTTTGACTTTGGGAAAGATTTTTTCTTTTTTTGGTTTTTTCTGAAGTGTTCATGCCATGTCCCTCATATCTTGGCCCCCAAGCTGTGTCTTCCTCCTTGACTTTTTCCCCTGCTTTTGCAACACCAGTGAGCTTAGTTTTGGCACCTTTTGGTCCTTTGCACTGCACCTGATATAAATCCAGGCCATTTTCTTAGAGTCACTACATTTCCCAAATTTTCTTTTTTTCTCCTCCAATTGCAATTCCTTTGATGTTGTCTCCATTCCAGCGTGTTTGTAAGTCCTTCTTTTCTGTTTTGGCCTTCAGTGGGGATCAATTTTGGCAAACTTTGCTGCATGTCCCTGCACTTGCTGGCGTATGGCCTGCCTGCATTTTGATGGCTTTGACTTTGGGAAAGATTTTTTCTTTTTTTTTTTATTATTGTAAGTATTCATGCCATGTCCCTCATATCTTTCCCCTTAAGTTCGTTCTTCCTCCTTGACTTATTCCCCTTCCTTTGCAACATCTGTGAGCTTAGTTTTGGCATCTTTTGGTCCTTTGCACTGCGCCTGATATAAACCCAGGCCATTTTCTTAGAATCACTAACTTACCCAAATTTTCTTTTTTTCTCCTCCAACTGCAATTCCTTTGATGGTGTCTCCATTCCAGCGTGTTTGTACGTCCTTCTTTTCTGTTTTGGCCTTCAGTGGGGATCAATTTTGGCAAGCTTTGCTGCATGTGCCTGCCCTTGGTGGCGTATGGCCTGCCTGCATTTTGATGGCTTTGACTTTGGAAAGATTTTTCTTTTTTTTTCATTTTTGTTTTAAGTATTCATGCCATGTCCCTCATATCTTGCTCCCTAAGTTGTGTCTTCCTCCTTGACTTTTTCCCCTGCATTTTGCAACATCTTTGGGCTTAGTTTTGGCATCTTTTGGTCCTTTGCAATGCAGCTGATTTCCTCACAGCCTATTTTTTGAAGAGACTAAAATTCCCAATTTTCTGCTTTTTGCAATTCCATTTCATTTGAACCTATCTCCTTTCTAGAGTGTTTGTAAGCCTTTCTTTGGGATTCGCAAGATTCCTTTTCCCTTCCCGAAAGGAAATTTCATTTCTTTCGGGAAGGGAAAAGGAATCTTGCGATTTCAATGGGGACCAATAGAGGAATCTTTGGTGCATGTCCCAGCACTTGATGGCAGGCCATGCCTTTTGATGGCTTTGACTTTGAGAAGATTTTTTTCTTTTTTTGGTTTTTTCTGAAGTGTTCATGCCATGTCCCTCATATCTTGCCCCCTAAGTTGTGTCTTCCTCCTTGACTTATTCCCCTGCTTTTGCAACACCTGTGAGCTTAGTTTTGGCATCTTTGGTCCTTTGCACTGCGCCTGATATAAACCCAGGCCATTTTCTTAGAATCACTAACTTACCCAAATTTTCTTTTTTTCTCCTCCAACTGCAATTCCTTTGATGGTGTCTCCATTCCAGCGTGTTTGTACGTCCTTCTTTTCTGTTTTGGCCTTCAGTGGGGATCAATTTTGGCAAGCTTTGCTGCATGTGCCTGCCCTTGGTGGCGTATGGCCTGCCTGCATTTTGATGGCTTTGACTTTGGAAAGATTTTTTCTTTTTTTTTTCATTTTTGTTTTAAGTATTCATGCCATGTCCCTCATATCTTGCTCCCTAAGTTCTGTCTTCCTCCTTGACTTTTTCCCCTGCTTTTGCAACATCTGTGAGCTTAGTTTTGGCATCTTTTGGTCCTTTGTACTGCACCTGATATAAACCCAGGCCATTTTCTTAGAATCACTAACTTACCCAAAATTTCTTTTTTTCTCAGAGAAATTGAATTCCTTTCCTGTTGTCTCCATTCCAGCGTGTTTGTAAGTCCTTCTTTTCTGTTTTGGCCTTCAGTGGGGATCAATTTTGGCAAGCTTTGCTGCATGTGCCTGCCCTTGGTGGCGTATGGCCTGCCTGCATTTTGATGGCTTTGACTTTGGTAAAGAATTTGTCTTTTTTTTTCCTTTTGTTTTAAGTATTCATGCCATGTCCCTCATATCTTGCCCCCTAAGTTGTGTCTTCCTCCTTGACTTTTTGTCCTGCTTTTGCAACATCTGTTAGCTTAGTTTTGGCATCTTTTGGTCCTTTGCAATGCACCTGATATAAACCCAGGCCATTTTCTTAGAGTCACTAAATTTCCAAAATTTTCTTTTTTTCTGCTCCAATTGCAATTCCTTTGATGTTGACTCCTTTCCAGCGTGTTTGTAAGTCCTTCTTTTCTGTTTTGGCCTTCAGTGGGGATCAATTTTGACAAGCTTTGCTGCATGTGCCTGCCCTTGGTGGCGTATGGCCTGCCTGCATTTTGATGGCTTTGACTTTGGGAAAGATTTTTCTTTTTTTTTTTTTTATTATTGTAAGTATTCATGCCATGTCCCTCGTATCTTGCTCCCTAAGTTGTGTCTTCCTCCTTGACTTTTTCCCCTGCTTTTGCAACATCTGTGAGCTTAGTTTTGGCATCTTTGGTCCTTTGCAATGCAGCTGATTTCCTCACAGCCTATTTTTTGAAGAGACTAAAATTCCAGATTTTCTGCTTTTTGCAATTCCATTTCATTTGAACCTATCTCCTTTCCAGAGTGTTTGTAAGCCTTTCTTTTGGGATTCGCAAGATTCCTTTTCCCTTCCCGAAAGGAAATTTCATTTCCTTCCGGGAAGGGAAAAGGAATCTTGAGATTTCAATGGGGGACCAATAGAGGAATTTTTGGTGCTTGTCCCTGCACCTGATGGCAGGCCATGCCTTTTGATGGCTTTGACTTTGAGAAAGATTTTTTTCTTTTTTGGTTTTTTTTCTGAAGTGTTCATGCCATGTCCCTCATATCTTGCCCCCTAAGTTGTGTCTTCCTCCTTGACTTATTCCCCTGCTTTTGCAACACCTGTGAGCTTAGTTTTGGCACGTTTTGGTCCTTTGCACTGCACCTGATATAAACCCAGGCCATTTTCTTAGAATCACTAACTTACAATAATTTTCATTTTTTGTCCTCCAATTGCAATTCCTTTGATGGTGTCTCCATTCCAGCGTGTTTGTAAGTCCTTCTTTTCTGTTTTGGCCTTCAGTGGGGATCAATTTTGGCAAGCTTTGCTGCATGTGCCTGCACTTGCTGGCGTATGGCCTGCCTGCATTTTGATGGCTTTGACTTTGGGAAAGATTTTTTCTATTTTTTTTTTTTTTAATATTTTAAGTATTCATGCCATATCCCTCATATCTTGCCCCCTAAGTTGTGTCTTCCTCCTTGACTTTTTCCCCTGCTTTTGCAACATCTGTTAGCTTAGTTTTGGCACCTTTTGGTCCTTTGCAATGCACCTGATATAAACCCAGCCATTTTGTTAGAGTCACTAAATTTCCCAAATTTTCTTTTTTTCTCCTCCAATTGCAATTCCTTTGATGTTGACTCCTTTCCAGCGTGTTTGTAAGTCCTTCTTTTCTGTTCTGGGCTTCAGTGGGGATCAATTTTGGCAAGCTTTGCTGCATGTGCCTGCCCTTGGTGGCGTATGGCCTGCCTGCATTTTGATGGCTTTGACTTTGGGAAAGATTTTTTCTTTTTTTTTTTTTCATTATTTAAGTATCCATGCCATGTCCCTCATATCTTGCCCACAAGTTGTGTCTTCCGCCTTGACTTTTTCCCCTACATTTGCAACATCTGTGAGCTTAGTTTTGGCATCTTTTGGTCCTTTGCACTGCACCCGATATAAACCCAGGCCATTTTCTTAGAGTCACTAAATTTCCAAAATTTTCTTTTTTTCTCCTCCAATTAAAAAACCTTTGATGTTGTCTCCATTCCAGCGTGTTTGTAGGTCCTTCTTTCCTGTTTTGGCCTTCAGTGGGGATCAATTTTGGCAAGCTTTGCTGCATGTGCCTGCCCTTGGTGGCGTATGGCCTGCCTGCATTTTGATGGCTTTGACTTTGGGAAAGATTTTTTCTTTTTTTTTTTTTATTATTTTAAGTATTCATGCCATGTCCCTCATATCTTACCCCCTAAGTTGTGTCTTCCTCTTTGACTTTTTCCCCTGCTTTAGCAACATCTGTGAGCTTAGTTTTTGCATCTTTTGGTCCTTTTCACTGCGCCTGATATAAACCCAGGCCATTTTCTTAGAATCACTAACTTACCCAAATTTTCTTTTTTTCTCAGAGAAATTGAATTCCTTTCCTGTTTTCTTCGTTCCAGCGTGTTTGTAAGTCCTTCTTTTCTGTTTTGGCCTTCAGTGGGATCAATTTTGGAAAGCTTTGCTGCATGTTCCTGCCTTTGGTGGCGTATAGCCCGCCTGCATTTTGATGGCTTTGACTTTGGGAAAGATTTTTTCTTTTTTTTTTTTTTTATTATTTTAAGTATTCATGCCATGTCCCTCATATCTTGCCCCCTAAGTTGTGTCTTCCTCCTTGACTTTTTAGCCTGCTTTTGCAACATCTTTGAGCTTAGTTTTTGCATCTTTTGTCTTTTGCACTGCACCTGATATAAACCCCAGGCCATTTTCTAAGAGTCACTAAATTTCCAATATTTTCTTTTTTTCTCCTCCAATTGCAATTCCTTTGATGTTGACACCTTTCCAGCGTGTTTGTAAGTCCTTCTTTTCTGTTTTGGCCTTCAGTGGGGATCAATGTTGGCAAGCTTTGCTGCATGTGCCTGCACTTGCTGGCGTATGGCCTGCCTGCATTTTGATGGCTTTGACTTTGGGAAAGATTTTTTCTTTTTTCTTTTTTGTTATTGTAAGTATTCATGCCCTGTCCCTCATATCTTGCATCCTAGGTTGTGTCTTCCTCCTTGACTTTTTCCCCTGCTTTTGCAACATCTGTGAGCTTAGTTTTTGCATCTTTTGGTCCTTTGCACTGCAACTGATATAAACCCAGGCCATTTTCTTCGACTCACTAAATTTCCCAAATTTTCTTTTTTTCTCCTCCAATTGCAATTCCTTTGATGCTGTCTCCATTCCAGCGTGTTTGTTGGACCTTCTTTTCTGTTTTGGCCTTCAGTGGGGATCAATTTTGGCAAGCTTTGCTGCATGTGCCTGCCCTTGGTGGCGTATGGCCTGCCTGCATTTTGATGGCTTTGACTTTGGGAAAGATTTTTTCTTTTTTTGGTTGTTTTCTGAAGTGTTCATGCCATGTCCCTCATATCTTGCCCCCTAAGTTCTGTCTTCCTCCTTGACTTTTTCCCCTGCTTTTGCAACATCTGTGAGCTTAGTTTTGGCATCTTTTGGTCCTTTGCACTGCACCTGATATACACCCAGGCCACTTTCTAAGAGTCACTAAATTTCCAAAATTTTCTTTTTTTCTCCTCCAATTGCAATTCCTTTGATGTTGACTCCTTTCCAGCGTGTTTGTAGGTCCTTCTTTTCTGTTTTGGCCTTCAGTGGGGATCAATTTTGGCAAGCTTTGCTGCATGTGCCTGCCCTTGGTGGCGTATGGCCTGCCTGCATTTTGATGGCTTTGACTTTGGGAAAGATTTTTTCTTTTTTTTTTTTTTATTATTTTAAGTATTCATGCCATGTCCCTCATATCTTGCCCCCTAAGTTGTGTCTTCCTCCTTTACTTTTTCCCCTGCTTTTGCAACATCTGTGAGCTTAGTTTTGGCATCTTTTGGTCCTTTGCAATGCAGCTGTTTTCCTCACAGCCTATTATTTGAAGAGACTAAAATTCCAGATTTTCTGCTTTTTTCAATTGCATTTCATTTGAACCTATCTCCTTTCCAGAGTGTTTGTAAGCCTTTCTTTTGGGATTCGCAAGATTCCTTTTCCCTTCCCGAAAGGAAATTTCATTTCCTTTCGAGAAGGTAAAAGGAATCTTGCGATTTCAATGGGGACCAATAGAGGAATCTTTGGTGCACGTCCCTGCACTTGATGGCGTATGGCCATGCCTTTTGATGGCTTTGACTTTGGGAAAGATTTTTTTCTTTTTTTGGTTGTTTTCTGAAGTGTTCATGCCATGTCCCTCACATCTTGCCCCCTAAGTTGTGTCTTCCTCCTTGACTTTTTCCCCTGCTTTTGCAACATCTGTGAGCTTAGTTTTGGCACCTTTGGTCCTTTGCACTGCACCTCATATAAACCCAGGCCTTTTTGTTAGAATCACTAACTTACCCAAATTTTCTTTTTTTCTCCTCCAATTGCAATTCCTTTGATGTTGTCTCCATTCCAGCGTGTTTTCAAGTCCTTTTTTCTGTTTTGGCCTTCAGTGGGGATCAATTTTGGCAAGCTTTGCTGCATGTGCCTGCCCTTGGTGGCGTATGGCCTGCCTGCATTTTGATGGCTTTGACTTTGAGAAAGATTTTTTCTTTTTTTTTTTTTTATTATTTTAAGTATTCATGCAATGTCCCTCATATCTTGCCCCCTAAGTTGTGTCTTCCTCCTTGACTTATTCCCCTGCTTTTGCAACATCTGTGAGCTTAGTTTTGGCATCTTTTGGTCCTTTGCACTGCACCTGATATAAACCCAGACCATTTTCTTAGAATCACTAACTTACCCAAATTTTCATTTTTTCTCCTCCAATTGCAATTCCTTTGATGGTGTCTCCATTCCAGCGTGTTTGTAAGTCCTTCTTTTCTGATTTACCCTCAGTGGGGATCAATTTTGGCAAGCTTTGCTGCATGTGCCTGCCCTTGCTGGCGTATGGCCTTCCTGCATTTTCATGGCTTTGACTTTGGGAAAGATTTTTTTCTTTTTTTTTTTTTTTTTATTATTTTAAGTATTCATGCCATGTCCCTCATATCTTGCCCCCTAAGTTGTGTCTTCCTCCTTGACTTTTTCCCCTGCTTTTGCAACATCTGTGAGCTTAGTTTTGGCACCTTTGGTCCATTGCACTGCACCTGATATAAACCCAGGCCATTTTCTTAGAATCACTAACTTACCCAAATTTTCTTTTTTCTGCTCCAATTGCAATTCCTTTGATGTTGACCCCTTTCCAGCGTGTTTGTAGGTCCTTCTTTTCTGTTTTGGCCTTCAGTGGGGATAAATTTTGGCAAGCTTTGCTGCATGTGACTGCACTTGCTGGCGTATGGCCTGCCTGCATTTGATGGCTTTGACTTTGGAAAGATTTTTTCTTTTTTTTTTTTTTTATTATTTTAAGTATTCATGCCATGTCCCGCATATCTTGCCCCCTAAGTTGTGTCTTCCTCCTTGACTTTTTCCCCTGCTTTTGCAACATCTGTGAGCTTAGTTTTGGCACCTTTAGTCCTTTGCAATGCAGCTGATTTCCTCACAGCCTATTTTTTCATAGAGACTAAAATTCCCGATTTTCTGCTTTTTTCAATTGCATTCCATTTGAACCTATCTCCTTTCCAGAGTGTTTGTAAGCCTTTCTTTTGGGATCCGCAAGATTCCTTTTCCTTCCCGAAAGGAAATTTCATTTCCTTTTGGAAGGGAAAAGGAATCTTGCGATTTCAATGGGGACCAATAGAGGAATCTTTGGTGCATGTCCCTGCACTTGATGGCAGGCCATGCCTTTTGATGGCTCTGACTTTGGGAAAGATTTTTTTCTTTTTTTGGTATTTTCTGAAGTGTTCATGCCATGTCCCTCATATCTTGCCCCCCAAGTTGTGTCTTCCTCCTTGACTTTTTCCCCTTCTTTGCAACATCTGTGAGCTTAGTTTTGGCATCTTTTGGTCCTTTGCACTGCACCTGATAAAACCCCAGGCCATTTTCTTAGAGTCACTAAATTTCCAAAATTTTCTTTTTTTCTCCTCCAATTGCAAATCCTTTGATGTTGACTCCTTTCCAGCGTGTTTGTAAGTCCTTCCTTTCTGTTTTGCCTTCAGTGGGATTAATTTTGGCAAGCTTTGCTGCATGTGCCTGCCCTTAGTGGCGTATGGCCTGCCTGCTTTTTGATGGCTTTGACTTTGGGAAAGATTTTTTCTTTTTTTTTTTATTATTTTAAGTATTCATGCCATGTCCCTCATATCTTGCCCCTAAGTTCTGTCTTCCTCCTTGATTTTTCCCCGGCTTTTGCAACACCTGTGAGCTTAGTTTTGGCATCTTTTGGTCCTTTGCACTGCACCTGATATAAACGCAGGCCATTTTCTTAAAGTCACTAAATTTCCAAAATTTTCTTTTTTTTCTGCTCCAATTGAAATTCCTTTGATGTTGGCACCTTTCCAGCGTGTTTGTAGTCCTTCTTTTCTGTTTTGGCCTTCAGTGGGGATCAATTTTGGCAAGCTTTGCTGCATGTGCCTGCCCTTGGTGGCGTATGGCCTGCCTGCATTTTGATGGCTTTGACTTTGGGAAAGATTTTTCTTCTTTTTTTTTTATTATTTTAAGTATTCATGCCATGTCCCTCATATCTTGCCCCCTAAGTTGTGTCTTCCTCCTTGACTTTTTCCCCTGCTTTTGCAACATCTGTGAGCTTAGTTTTGGCATCTTTGGTCCTTTGCACTGCACCTGATATAAACGCAGGCCATTTTCTTAGAGTCACTAAATTTCCCAAATTTTCTTTTTTTCTCCTCCAATTGCAATTCCTTTGATGTTGACACCTTTCCAGCGTGTTTGTAGGTCCTTCTTTTCTGTTTTGGCCTTCAGTGGGGATCAATTTTGGCAAGCTTTGCTGCATGTGCCTGCCCTTGGTGGCATATGGCCTGCCTGCATTTTGATGGCTTTGACTTTGGGATAGATTTTTTCTTTTTTTTTTCAATTTTGTTTTAAGTATTCATGCCATGTCCCTCATATCTTGCTCCCTAAGTTGTGTCTTCCTCCTTGACTTTTTCCCCTGATTTTGCAACATCTGTGGGCTTAGTTTTGGCATCTTTTGGTCCTTTGCAATGCAGCTGATTTCCTCACAGCCTATTTTTTGAAGAGACTAAAATTCCCAATTTTCTGCTTTTTGCAATTCCATTTCATTTGAACCTATCTCCTTTCTAGAGTGTTTGTAAGCCTTTCTTTTGGGATTCGCAAGATTCCTTTTCCCTTCCCGAAAGGAAATTTCATTTCCTTTCGGGAAGGGAAAAGGAATCTTGCGATTTCAATGGGGACCAATAGAGGAATCTTTGGTGCATGTCCCAGCACTTGATGGCAGCCATGCCTTTTGATGGCTTTGACTTTGAGAAAGATTTTTTTCTTTTTTTGGTTTTTTTCTGAAGTGTTCATGCCATGTCCCTCATATCTTGCCCCCTAAGTTGTGTCTTCCTCCTTGACTTATTCCCCTGCTTTTGCAACACCTGTGAGCTTACTTTTGCACCTTTTGGTCCTTTGCACTGCACCTGATATAAACCCAGGCCATTTTCTTAGAATCACTAACTTACCCAAATTTTCATTTTTTCTCCTCCAATTGCAATTCCTTTGATGGTGTCTCCATTCCAGCGTGTTTGTAAGTCCTTCTTTTCTGTTTTGGCCTCAGTGGGGATCAATTTTGGAAAGCTTTGCTGCATGTGCCTGCACTTGCTGGCATATGGCCTGCCTGCATTTTGATGGCTTTGACTTTGGGAAAGATTTTTTCGTTTTTTTTTTTCTTTTTGTTTTAAGTATTCATGCCATATCCGTCACATCTTGCCACTAAGTTGTGTCTTCCTCCTTGACTTTTTCCCCTGCTTTTGCAACATCTGTGAGCTTAGTTTTGGCATCTTTTGGTCCTTTGCACTGCACCTGATATAAACCCCAGGCCATTTTCTTAGAGTCACTAAATTTCCAAAATTTTCTTTTGTCTCCACCAATTGCAATTCCTTTGATGCTGTCTCCATTCCAGCGTGTTTGTAGGTCCTTCTTTTATGTTTTGGCCTTCAGTGGGGATCAATTTTGGCAAGCTTTGCTGCATGTGCCTGCCCTTGGTGGCGTATGGCCTGCCTGCATTTTGATGGCTTTGACTTTGGAAAGATTTTTTCTTTTTTTTTTCTTTTTTGTTTTAAGTATTCATGCCATGTCCCTCATATCTTGCCCCCTAAGTTGTGTCTTCCTCCTTGACTTTTTCTCCTGCTTTTGCAACATCTGTGAGCTTAGTTTTGGCATCTTTTGGTCCTTTGCACTGCACCTGATATAAACCCAGGCCATTTTCTTAGAGTCACTAAATTTCCAAAATTTTCTTTTTTCTCCTCCAATTGCAATTCCTTTGATGTTGACACTTTTCCAGCGTGTTGGTAGGTCCTTCTTTCTGTTTTGGCCTTCAGTGGGGATTAATTTTGGCAAGCTTTGCTGCATGTGCCTGCCCTTGGTGGCGTATGGCCTTCCTCCATTTTGATGGCTTTGACTTTGGGAAAGATTTTTTCTTTTTTTTTTTTTATTATTGTAAGTATTCATGCCATGTCCCTCATATATTGCCCCCTAAGTTGTGTCTTCCTCCTTGACTTTTTCCCCTGCTTTTGCAACATCTGTGAGCTTAGTTTTTGCATCTTTTGGTCCTTTGCACTGCACCTGATATAAACCCAGGCCATTTTCCTAGAGTCACTAAATTTCCAAAATTTTCTTTTGTCTCCACCAATTGCAATTCCTTTGATGCTGTCTCCATTCCAGCGTGTTTGTAGGTCCTTCTTTTCTGTTTTGGCCTTCAGTGGGGATCAATTTTGGCAAGCTTTGCTGCATGTGCCAGCCCTTGGTGGCGTATGGCCTGCCTGCATTTTGATGGCTTTGACTTTGGGATAGATTTTTTCTTTTTTTTTTCAATTTTGTTTAAGTATTCATGCCATGTCCCTCATATCTTGCTCCCTAAGTTGTGTCTTCCTCCTTGACTTTTTCCCTGCTTTTGCAACATCTGTGAGCTTAGTTTTGCCACCTTTTGGTCCTTTGCAATGCAGCTGATTTCCTCACAGCCTATTTTTTGAAGAGACTAAAATTCCCAATTTTCTGCTTTTTGCAATTCCATTTCATTTGAACCTATCTCCTTTCCAGAGTGTTTGTAAGCCTTTCTTTTGGGATTCGCAAGATTCCTTTCCCTTCCCGAAAGGAAATTTCATTCCTTTCGGGAAGGGAAAAGGAATCTTGCTATTTCAATGGGGACCAATAGAGGAATCTTTGGTGCATGTCCCAGCACTTGATGGCAGGCCATGCCTTTTGATGGCTTTGACTTTGAGAAAGATTTTTTTCTTTTTTTGGTTTTTTTCTGAAGTGTTCATGCCATGTCCCTCATATCTTGCCCCCTAAGTTGTGTCTTCCTCCTTGACTTATTCCCCTGCTTTTGCAACACCTGTGAGCTTACTTTGGCACCTTTTGGTCCTTTGCACTGCACCTGATATAAACCCAGGCCATTTTCTTAGAATCACTAACTTACCCAAATTTTCATTTTTCTCCTCCAATTGCAATTCCTTTGATGGTGTCTCCATTCCAGCGTGTTTGTAAGTCCTTCTTTTCTGTTTTGGCCTTCAGTGGGGATCAATTTTGGCAAGCTTTGCTGCATGTGCCTGCACTTGGTGGCGTATGGCCTGCCTGCATTTTGATGGCTTTGACTTTGGGAAAGATTTTTTCTTTTTTTTTTTTTATTATTTTAAGTATTCATGCCATGTCCCTCATATCTTACCCCCTAAGTTGTGTCTTCCTCTTAGACTTTTTCCCCTGCTTTTGTAACATCTGTGAGCTTAGTTTTTGCATCTTTTGGTCCTTTGCACTGCACCTGATATAAACCCAGGCCACTTTCTAAGAGTCACTAACTTACCCAAATTTTCTTTTTTTCTCAGAGAAATTGAATTCCTGTCCTGTTTTCTCCATTCCAGCGTGTTTGTAAGTCCTTCTTTTCTGTTTTGGCCTTCAGTGCGGATCAATTTTGGCAAGCTTTGCTGCATGTTCCTGAACTTGCTGGCGTATGGCCTGCCTGCTTTTTGATGGCTTTGACTTTGGGAAAGATTTTTTCTTTTTTTTTTCTTTTTTGTTTTAAGTATTCATGCCATGTCCCTCATATCTTGCCCACAAGTTGTGTCTTCCGCCTTGACTTTTTCCCCTACATTTGCAACATCTGTGAGCTTAGTTTTGGCATCTTTTGGTCCTTTGCACTGCACCCGATATAAACCCAGGCCATTTTCTTAGAGTCACTAAATTTCCAAAATTTTCTTTTTTTCTCCTCCAATTGCAAATCCTTTGATGTTGTCTCCATTCCAGCGTGTTTGTAGGTCCTTCTTTCCTGTTTTGGCCTTCAGCGGGGATCAATTTTGGCAAGCTTTGCTGCATGTGCCTGCCCTTGGTGGCGTATGGCCTGCCTGCATTTTGATGGCTTTGACTTTGGGAAAGATTTTTTCTTTTTTTTTTTTTTATTATTTTAAGTATTCATGCCATGTCCCTCATATCTTACCCCCTAAGTTGTGTCTTCCTCTTTGACTTTTTCCCCTGCTTTAGCAACATCTGTGAGCTTAGTTTTTGCATCTTTTGGTCCTTTGCACTGCGCCTGATATAAACCCAGGCCATTTTCTTAGAATCACTAACTTACCCAAATTTTCTTTTTTTCTCAGAGAAATTGAATTCCTTTCCTGTTTTCTCCGTTCCAGCGTGTTTGTAAGTCCTTCTTTTCTGTTTTGGGCCTTCAGTGGGGATCAATTTTGGAAAGCTTTGCTGCATGTGCCTGCCCTTGGTGGCGTATGGCCTGCCTGCATTTTGATGGCTTTGACTTTGGGAAAGATTTTTTCTTTTTTTTTTTTTGTTATTGTAAGTATTCATGCCATGTCCCTCATATCTTGCCCCCTAAGTTGTGTCTTCCTCTTGACTTGTTCCCCTGCTTTTGCAACATCTGTGAGCTTAGTTTTTGCATCTTTTGGTCCTTTGCACTGCAACTGATATAAACCCAGGCCATTTTCTTCGACTCACTAAATTTCCCAAATTTTCTTTTTTTCTCCTCCAATTGCAATTCCTTTGATGCTGTCTCCATTCCAGCGTGTTTGTTGGTCCTTCTTTTCTGTTTTGGCCTTCAGTGGGGATCAATTTTGGCAAGCTTTGCTGCATGTGCCTGCCCTTGGTGGCGTATGGCCTGCCTGCATTTTGATGGCTTTGACTTTGGGAAAGATTTTTTCTTTTTTTGGTTGTTTTCTGAAGTGTTCATGCCATGTCCCTCATATCTTGCCCCCTAAGTTGTGTCTTCCTCCTTGACTTTTTCCCCTGCTTTTGCAACATCTGTGAGCTTAGTTTTGGCATCTTTTGGTCCTTTGCACTGCACCTGTTATACACCCAGGCCACTTTCTAAGAGTCACTAAATTTCCAAATTTTCTTTTTTTCTCCTCCAATTGCAATTCCTTTGATGTTGACTCCTTTCCAGCGTGTTTGTAGGTCCTTCTTTTCTGTTTTGGCCTTCAGTGGGGATCAATTTTGGCAAGCTTTGCTGCATGTGCCTGCCCTTGGTGGCGTATGGCCTGCCTGCATTTTGATGGCTTTGACTTTGGGAAAGATTTTTTTCTTTTTTTTTTTTTTATTATTTTAAGTATTCATGCCATGTCCCTCATATCTTGCCCCCTAAGTTGTGTCTTCCTCCTTTACTTTTTCCCCTGCTTTTGCAACATCTGTGAGCTTAGTTTTGGCATCTTTTGGTCCTTTGCAATGCAGCTGATTTCCTCACAGCCTATTATTTGAAGAGACTAAAATTCCAGATTTTCTGCTTTTTTCAATTGCATTTCATTTGAACCTATCTCCTTTCCAGAGTGTTTGTAAGCCTTTCTTTTGGGATTCGCAAGATTCCTTTTCCCTTCCCGAAAGGAAATTTCATTTCCTTTCGGGAAGGGAAAAGGAATCTTGCGATTTCAATGGGGACCAATAGAGGAATCTTTGGTGCACGTCCCTGCACTTGATGGCGTATGGCCATGCCTTTTGATGGCTTTGACTTTGGGAAAGATTTTTTTCTTTTTTTGGTTGTTTTCTGAAGTGTTCATGCCATGTCCCTCATATCTTGCCCCCTAAGTTGTGTCTTCCTCCTTGACTTTTTCCCCTGCTTTTGCAACATCTGTGAGCTTAGTTTTGGCACCTTTTGGTCCTTTGCACTGCACCTCATATAAACTCAGGCCTTTTTGTTAGAATCACTAACTTACCCAAATTTTCTTTTTTTCTCCTCCAATTGCAATTCCTTTGATGTTGTCTCCATTCCAGCGTGTTTGTAGGTCCTTCTTTTCTGTTTTGGCCTTCAGTGGGGATCAATTTTGGCAAGCTTTGCTGCATGTGCCTGCCCTTGGTGGCGTATGGCCTGCCTGCATTTTGATGGCTTTGACTTTGAGAAAGATTTTTTCTTTTTTTTTTTTTTATTATTTTAAGTATTCATGCAATGTCCCTCATATCTTGTCCCCTAAGTTGTGTCTTCCTCCTTGACTTATTCCCCTGCTTTTGCAACATCTGTGAGCTTAGTTTTGGCATCTTTTGGTTTTTTGCACTGCACCTGATATAAACCCAGACCATTTTCTTAGAATCACTAACTTACCCAAATTTTCATTTTTTCTCCTCCAATTGCAATTCCTTTGATGTTGTCTCCATTCCAGCGTATTTGTAAGTCCTTCTTTTCTGTTTTGGCCTTCAGTGGGGATAAATTTTGGCAAGCTTTTCTGCATGTGACTGCACTTGCTGGCGTATGGCCTGCCTGCATTTTGATGGCTTTGACTTTGGGAAAGATTTTTTCTTTTTTTTTTTTTTTATTATTTTAAGTATTCCTGCCATGTCCCGCATATCTTGCCCCCTAAGTTGTGTCTTCCTCCTTGACTTTTTCCCCTGCTTTTGCAACATCTGTGAGCTTAGTTTTGGCATCTTTTGGTTTTTTGCACTGCACCTGATATAAACCCAGACCATTTTCTTAGAATCACTAACTTACCCAAATTTTCATTTTTTCTCCTCCAATTGCAATTCCTTTGATGTTGTCTCCATTCCAGCGTATTTGTAAGTCCTTCTTTTCTGTTTTGGCCTTCAGTGGGGATAAATTTTGGCAAGCTTTTCTGCATGTGACTGCACTTGCTGGCGTATGGCCTGCCTGCATTTTGATGGCTTTGACTTTGGGAAAGATTTTTTCTTTTTTTTTTTTTTTATTATTTTAAGTATTCCTGCCATGTCCCGCATATCTTGCCCCCTAAGTTGTGTCTTCCTCCTTGACTTTTTCCCTGCTTTTGCAACATCTGTGAGCTTAGTTTTGGCACCTTTTAGTCCTTTGCAATGCAGCTGATTTCCTCACAGCCTATTTTTTCATAGAGACTAAAATTCCCGATTTTCTGCTTTTTTCAATTGCATTCCATTTGAACCTATCTCCTTTCCAGAGTGTTTGTAAGCCTTTCTTTTGGGATCCGCAAGATTCCTTTTCCCTTCCCGAAAGGAAATTTCATTTCCTTTTGGGAAGGGAAAAGGAATCTTGCGATTTCAATGGGGACCAATAGAGGAATCTTTGGTGCATGTCCCTGCACTTGATGGCAGGCCATGCCTTTTGATGGCTCTGACTTTGGGAAAGATTTTTTTCTTTTTTTGGTATTTTCTGAAGTGTTCATGCCATGTCCCTCATATCTTGCCCCCCAAGTTGTGTCTTCCTCCTTGACTTTTTCCCCTGCTTTTGCAACATCTGTGAGCTTAGTTTTGGCATCTTTTGGTCCTTTGCACTGCACCTGATAAAACCCCAGGCCATTTTCTTAGAGTCACTAAATTTCCAAAATTTTCTTTTTTTCTCCTCCAATTGCAATTCCTTTGATGTTGGCACCTTTCCAGCGTGTTTGTAAGTCCTTCTTTTCTGTTTTGGCCTTCAGTGGGGATCAATTTTGGCAAGCTTTGCTGCATGTGCCTGCCCTTGGTGGCGTATGGCCTGCCTGCATTTTGATGGCTTTGACTTTGGGAAAGATTTTTTCTTCTTTTTTTTTTATTATTTTCAGTATTCATGCCATGTCCCTCATATCTTGCCCCCTAAGTTGTGTCTTCCTCCTTGACTTTTTCCCCTGCTTTTGCAACATCTGTGAGCTTAGTTTTGGCATCTTTTGGTCCTTTGCACTGCACCTGATATAAACGCAGGCCATTTTCCAAGAGTCACTAAATTTCCCAAATTTTCTTTTTTTCTCCTCCAATTGCAATTCCTTTGATGTTGACACCTTTCCAGCGTGTTTGTAGGTCCTTCTTTTCTGTTTTGGCCTTCAGTGGGGATCAATTTTGGCAAGCTTTGCTGCATGTGCCTGCCCTTGGTGGCATATGGCCTGCCGGCATTTTGATGGCTTTGACTTTGGGAAAGATTTTTTCTTTTTTTTTTTTATTATTTTAAGTATTCATGCCATGTCCTTCATATCTCGCCCCCTAAGTTGTGTCTTCCTTCTTGACTTTTTCCCATGCTTTTGCAACATCTGTGAGCCTAGTTTTGCCACCTTTTGGTCCTTTGCAATGCAGCTGATTTCCTCACAGCCTATGTTTTGAAGAGGGTAAAATTCCAGATTTTCTGCTTTTTTCAATTGCATTTCATTTGAACCTATCTCCTTTCCAGAGTGTTTGTAAGCCTTTCTTTTGGGATCCGCAAGATTCCTTTTCCCTTCCCGAAAGGAAATTTCATTTCCTTTCAGGAAGGGAAAAGGAATCTTGCGATTTCAATGGGGACCAATAGAGGAATCTTTTGTGCATGTCCCTGCACTTGATGGCAGGCCATGCCTTTTGATGGCTTTGACTTTGGGTAGATTTTTTTCTTTTTTTGGTTGTTTTCTGAAGTGTTCATGCCATGTCCCTCATATCTTGCCCCCTAAGTTCTGTCTTCTCCTTGACTTTTTACCCTGCTTTTGCAACATCTGTGAGCTTAGTTTTGGCATCTTTTGGTCCTTTGCACTGGTCCTGATAAAACCCCAGGCCTTTTTCTTAGAGTCACTAAATTTCCAAAATTTTCTTTTTTTCTGCTCCAATTGCAATTCCTTTGATGTTGACTCATTTCCAGCGTGTTGATAAGTCCTTCTTTTCTGTTTTGCCTTCAGTAGGGATCAATTTTGGCAAGCTTTGCTGCATGTGCCTGCACTTGCTGGCGTTAGGCCTGCCTGCATTTTGATGGCTTTGACTTTGGGAAAGATTTTTTCTTTTGTTTTTTTTTATTGTTTTAAGTATTCATGCCATGTCCCTCATATCTTGCCCCCTAAGTTGTGTCTTCCTCCTTGACTTTTTCCCCTGCTTTTGCAACATCTGTGAGCTTAGTTTTTGCATCTTTTGGTCCTTTGCACTGCACCTGATATAAACCCAGGCCATTTTCTTAGAATCACTAAATTTCCAAAATTTTCTTTTTTTCTCCTCCAATTGCAATTCCTTTGATGTTGACTCCTTTCCAGCGTGTTTGTAGGTCATTCTTTTCTGTTTTGCCTTCAGTGGGGATCAATTTTGGCAGGCTTTGCTGCATGTGCCTGCCCTTGCTGTCCTATGGCGGGCCTGCATTTTGATGGCTTTGACTTTGGGATAGATTTTTTCTTTTTTTTTTTTTTTTATTATTTTCAGTATTCATGCCATGTCCCTCATATCTTGCTCCCTAAGTTGTGTCTTCCTCCTTGACTTTTTCCCCTGCTTTTGCAACATCTGTGAGCTTAGTTTTTGCATCTTTTGGTCCTTTACACTGCACCTGATATAAACCCAGGCCATTTTCTTCGACTCACTAAATGTCCCAAATTTTCTTTTTTTCTCCTCCAATTGCAATTCCTTTGATGCTGTCTCCATTCCAGCGTGTTTGTTGGTCCTTCTTTTCTGTTTTGGCCTTCAGTGGGGATCAATTTTGGCAAGCTTTGCTGCATGTGCCTGCCCTTGCTGGCGTATGGCCTGCCTGCATTTTGATGGCTTTGACTTTGGGAAAGATTTTTTTTTTTTTTTTTTTTTTATTATTTTAAGTATTCATGCCATGTCCCTCATATCTTGCCCCCTAAGTTGTGTCTTCCTCCTTGACTTTTTCCCCTGCTTTTGCAACATCTGTGAGCTTAGTTTTTGCATCTTTTGGTCCTTTGCACTGCACCTGATATAAACCCAGGCCATTTTCTTAGAGTCACTAAATTTCCAAAATTTTCTTTTTTTCTCCTCCAATTGCAATTCCTTTGATGTTGACACCTTTCCAGCGTGTTTGTAGGTCCTTCTTTTCTGTTTTGGCCTTCCGTGGGGATCAATTTTGGCAAGCTTTGCTGCATGTGCCTGCCCTTGGTGGCATATGGCCTGCCGGCATTTTGATGGCTTTGACTTTGGGAAAGATTTTTTCTTTTTTTTTTTTTATTATTTTAAGTATTCATGCCATGTCCCTCATATCTTGCTCCCTAAGTTGTGTCTTCCTCCTTCACTTTTTCCCCTGCTTTTGCAACATCTGTGATCTTAGTTTTGGCATCTTTTGGTCCTTTGCAATGCAGCTGATTTCCTCACAGCCTATTTTTTGAAGAGACTAAAATTCCGGATTTTCTGTTTTTTCAATTGCATTTCATTTGAACCTATCTCCTTTCCAGAGTGTTTGTAAGCCTTTCTTTTGGGATTCGCAAGATTCCTTTTCCCTTCCCGAAAGGAAATTTCATTTCCTTTCGGGAAGGGAAAAGGAATCTTGCGATTTCAATGGGGACCAATAGAGGAATCTTTGGTGCATGTCCCTGCACTTGATGGCAGGCCATGCCTTTTGATGCCTTTAACTTTGGGAAAGATTTTTTTCTTTTTTTGGTTGTTTTCTGAAGTGTTCATGCCATGTCCCTCATAACTTGCCTCCTAAGTTGTGTCTTCCTCCTTGACTTCTTCCCCTGCTTTTGCAACATCTGTGAGCTTAGTTTTGGCATCTTTTGGTCCTTTGCACTGCACCTGATATAAACCCAGGCCACTTTCTAAGAGTCACTAAATTTTCCAAATTTTCTTTTTTTCTCCTCCAATTGCAATTCCTTTGATGTTGACTCCTTTCCAGCGTGTTTGTAGGTCCTTCTTTTATGTTTTGGCCTTCACTGGGGATCAATTTTGGCAAGCTTTGCTGCATGTGCCTGCACTTGCTGGCGTAAGGCCTGCCTGCATTTTGATGGCTTTGACTTTGGGAAAGATTTTTTCTATTTTTTTTTTTTTTTTGTTTTAAGTATTCATGCCATGTCCTTCATATCTCGCCCCCTAAGTTGTGTCTTCCTCCTTGACTTTTTCCCCTGCTTTTGCAACATCTGTGAGCCTAGTTTTGCCACCTTTTGGTCCTTTGCAATGCATCTGATTTCCTCACAGCCTATGTTTTGAAGAGGGTAAAATTCAAGATTTTCTGGTTTTTTCAATTGCATTTCATTTGAACCTATCTCCTTTCCAGAGTGTTTGTAAGCCTTTCTTTTGGGATCCGCAAGATTCCTTTTCCCTTCCCGAAAGGAAATTTCATTTCCTTTCAGGAAGGGAAAAGGAATCTTGCGATTTCAATGGGGACCAATAGAGGAATCTTTTGTGCATGTCCCTGCACTTGATGGCAGGCCATGCCTTTTGATGGCTTTGACTTTGGGTAGATTTTTTTCTTTTTTTGGTTGTTTTCTGAAGTGTTCATGCCATGTCCCTCATATCTTGCCCCCTAAGTTCTGTCTTCTCCTTGACTTTTTACCCTGCTTTTGCAACATCTGTGAGCTTAGTTTTGGCATCTTTTGGTCCTTTGCACTGGTCCTGATAAAACCCCAGGCCTTTTTCTTAGAGTCACTAAATTTCCAAAATTTTCTTTTTTTCTGCTCCAATTGCAATTCCTTTGATGTTGACTCATTTCCAGCGTGTTGATAAGTCCTTCTTTTCTGTTTTGCCTTCAGTGGGGATCAGTTTTGGCAAGCTTTGCTGCATGTGCCTGCACTTGCTGGCGTAAGGCCTGCCTGCATTTTGATGGCTTTGACTTTGGGAAAGATTTTTTCTTTTGTTTTTTTTTATTGTTTTAAGTATTCATGCCATGTCCCTCATATCTTGCCCCCTAAGTTGTGTCTTCCTCCTTGACTTTTTCCCCTGCTTTTGCAACATCTGTGAGCTTAGTTTTGGCATTTTTGGTCCTTTGCACTGCACCTGATATAAACCCAGGCCACTTTCTAAGAGTCACTAAATTTCCAAAATTTTCTTTTTTTCTCCTCCAATTGCAATTCCTTTGATGTTGACTCCTTTCCAGCGTGTTTGTAGGTCCTTCTTTTCTGTTTTGGCCTTCAGTGGGGATCAATTTTGGCAAGCTTTGCTGCATGTGCCTGCACTTGCTGGCGTATGGCCTGCCTGCATTTTGATGGCTTTGACTTTGGGAAAGATTTTTTCTTTTTTTTTTTTTTATTATTTTAAGTATTCATGCCATGTCCCTCATATCTTGCCCCCTAAGTTGTGTCTTCCTCCTTTACTTTTTCCCCTGCTTTTGCAACATCTGTGAGCTTAGTTTTGGCATCTTTTGGTCCTTTGCAATGCCGCTGTTTTCCTCACAGCCTATTATTTGAAGAGACTAAAATTCCAGATTTTCTGCTTTTTTTAAATTGCATTTCATTTGAACCTATCTCCTTTCCAGAGTGTTTGTAAGCCTTTCTTTTGGGATTCGCAAGATTCCTTTGTTCCTTCCCGAAAGGAAATTTCATTTCCTTTCGGGAAGGGAAAAGGAATCTTGCGATTTCAATGGGGACCAATAGAGGAATCTTTGGTGCACGTCCCTGCACTTGATGGCGTATGGCCATGCCTTTTGATGGCTTTGACTTTGGGAAAGATTTTTTTCTTTTTTTGGTTGTTTTCTGAAGTGTTCATGCCATGTCCCTCACATCTTGCCCCCTAAGTTGTGTCTTCCTCCTTGACTTTTTCCCCTGCTTTTGCAACATCTGTGAGCTTAGTTTTGGCACCTTTTGGTCCTTTGCACTGCACCTCATATAAACCCAGGCCTTTTTGTTAGAATCACTAACTTACCCAAATTTTCTTTTTTTCTCCTCCAATTGCAATTCCTTTGATGCTGTCTCAATTCCAGCGTGTTTGTAGGTCTTTCTTTTCTGTTTTGGCCTTCAGTGGGGATCAATTTTGGCAAGCTTTGCTGCATGTGCCTGCCCTTGGTGGCGTATGGCCTGCCTGCATTTGATGGCTTTGACTTTGGGAAAGATTTTTTTCTTTTTTTTGGTTGTTTTCTGAAGTGTTCATGCCATGTCCCTCATATCTTGCCCCCTAAGTTGTGTCTTCCTCCTTGACTTTTTCCCCTGCTTTTGCAACATCTGTGAGCTTAGTTTTGGCATCTTTTGGTCCTTTGCACTGCACCTGATATAAACCCAGGCCACTTTCTAAGAGTCACTAAATTTCCAAAATTTTCTTTTTTTCTCCTCCAATTGCAATTCCTTTGATGTTGACTCCTTTCCAGCGTGTTTGTAGGTCCTTCTTTTCTGTTTTGCCTTCAGTGGGGATCAATTTTGGCAAGCTTTGCTGCATGTGCCTGCACTTGCTGGCGTAAGGCCTGCCTGCATTTTGATGGCTTTGACTTTGGGAAAGATTTTTTTCTTTTGTTTTTTTTTATTGTTTTAAGTATTCATGCCATGTCCCTCATATCTTGCCCCCTAAGTTGTGTCTTCCTCCTTGACTTTTTCCCCTGCTTTTGCAACATCTGTGAGCTTAGTTTTTGCATCTTTTGGTCCTTTGCACTGCACCTGATATAAACCCAGGCCATTTTCTTAGAATCACTAAATTTCCAAAATTTTCTTTTTTTCTCCTCCAATTGCAATTCCTTTGATGTTGACTCCTTTCCAGCGTGTTTGTAGGTCATTCTTTTCTGTTTTGCCTTCAGTGGGGATCCATTTTGGCAGGCTTTGCTGCATGTGCCTGCCCTTGCTGTCCTATGGCGTGCCTGCATTTTGATGGCTTTGACTTTGGGATAGATTTTTTCTTTTTTTTTTTTTTTTATTATTTTCAGTATTCATGCCATGTCCCTCATATCTTGCTCCCTAAGTTGTGTCTTCCTCCTTGACTTTTTCCCCTGCTTTTGCAACATCTGTGAGCTTAGTTTTTGCATCTTTTGGTCCTTTGCACTGCACCTGATATAAACCCAGGCCATTTTCTTCGACTCACTAAATGTCCCAAATTTTCTTTTTTTCTCCTCCAATTGCAATTCCTTTGATGCTGTCTCCATTCCAGCGTGTTTGTTGGTCCTTCTTTTCTGTTTTGGCCTTCAGTGGGGATCAATTTTGGCAAGCTTTGCTGCATGTGCCTGCCCTTGCTGGCGTATGGCCTGCCTGCATTTTGATGGCTTTGACTTTGGGAAAGATTTTTTTTTTTTTTTTTTTTTTATTATTTTAAGTATTCATGCCATGTCCCTCATATCTTGCCCCCTAAGTTGTGTCTTCCTCCTTGACTTTTTCCCCTGCTTTTGCAACATCTGTGAGCTTAGTTTTTGCATCTTTTGGTCCTTTGCACTGCACCTGATATAAACCCAGGCCATTTTCTTAGAGTCACTAAATTTCCCAAATTTTCTTTTTTTCTCCTCCAATTGCAATTCCTTTGATGTTGACACCTTTCCAGCGTGTTTGTAGGTCCTTCTTTTCTGTTTTGGCCTTCCGTGGGGATCAATTTTGGCAAGCTTTGCTGCATGTGCCTGCCCTTGGTGGCATATGGCCTGCCGGCATTTTGATGGCTTTGACTTTGGGAAAGATTTTTTCTTTTTTTTTTTTTATTATTTTAAGTATTCATGCCATGTCCCTCATATCTTGCTCCCTAAGTTGTGTCTTCCTCCTTCACTTTTTCCCCTGCTTTTGCAACATCTGTGAGCCTATTTTTTGCATGTTTTGGTCCTTTGCAATGCAGCTGATTTCCTCACAGCCTATTTTTTGAAGACATTAAAATTACTGATTTTCTGCTTTTTTCAATTGCATTTCATTTGAACTTATCTCCTTTCCAGAGTGTTTGCAAGCCTTTCTTTTGGGATTCGCAAGATTCCTTTTCCCTTCCCGAAAGGAAATTTCATTTCCTTTCGGGAAGGGAAAAGGAATCTTGCGATTTCAATGGGGACCAATAGAGGAATCTTTGGTGCATGTCCCTGCACTTGATGGCAGGCCATGCCTTTTGATGCCTTTAACTTTGGGAAAGATTTTTTTCTTTTTTTGGTTGTTTTCTGAAGTGTTCATGCCATGTCCCTCATAACTTGCCTCCTAAGTTGTGTCTTCCTCCTTGACTTCTTCCCCTGCTTTTGCAACATCTGTGAGCTTAGTTTTGGCATTTTTTGGTCCTTTGCACTGCACCTGATATAAACCCAGGCCACTTTCTAAGAGTCACTAAATTTTCCAAATTTTCTTTTTTTCTCCTCCAATTGCAATTCCTTTGATGTTGACTCCTTTCCAGCGTGTTTGTAGGTCCTTCTTTTCTGTTTTGGCCTTCACTGGGGATCAATTTTGGCAAGCTTTGCTGCATGTGCCTGCACTTGCTGGCGTAAGGCCTGCCTGCATTTTGATGGCTTTGACTTTGGGAAAGATTTTTTTCTATTTTTTTTTTTTTTGTTTTAACTATTCATGCCATGTCCTTCATATCTCGCCCCCTAAGTTGTGTCTTCCTCCTTGACTTTTTCCCCTGCTTTTGCAACATCTGTGAGCCTAGTTTTGCCACCTTTTGGTCCTTTGCAATGCAGCTGATTTCCTCACAGCCTATGTTTTGAAGAGGGTAAAATTCAAGATTTTCTGGTTTTTTCAATTGCATTTCATTTGAACCTATCTCCTTTCCAGAGTGTTTGTAAGCCTTTCTTTTGGGATCCGCAAGATTCCTTTTCCCTTCCCGAAAGGAAATTTCATTTCCTTTCAGGAAGGGAAAAGGAATCTTGCGATTTCAATGGGGACCAATAGAGGAATCTTTTGTGCATGTCCCTGCACTTGATGGCAGGCCATGCCTTTTGATGGCTTTGACTTTGGGTAGATTTTTTTCTTTTTTTGGTTGTTTTCTGAAGTGTTCATGCCATGTCCCTCATATCTTGCCCCCTAAGTTCTGTCTTCTCCTTGACTTTTTACCCTGCTTTTGCAACATCTGTGAGCTTAGTTTTGGCATCTTTTGGTCCTTTGCACTGGTCCTGATAAAACCCCAGGCCTTTTTCTTAGAGTCACTAAATTTCCAAAATTTTCTTTTTTTCTGCTCCAATTGCAATTCCTTTGATGTCGACTCATTTCCAGCGTGTTTGTAAGTCCTTCTTTTCTGTTTTGCCTTCAGTGGGGATCAGTTTTGGCAAGCTTTGCTGCATGTGCCTGCACTTGCTGGCGTAAGGCCTGCCTGCATTTTGATGGCTTTGACTTTGGGAAAGATTTTTTCTTTTGTTTTTTTTTATTGTTTTAAGTATTCATGCCATGTCCCTCATATCTTGCCCCCTAAGTTGTGTCTTCCTCCTTGACTTTTTCCCCTGCTTTTGCAACACCTGTGAGCTTAGTTTTTGCATCTTTTGGTCCTTTGCACTGCACCTGATATAAACCCAGGCCATTTTCTTAGAATCACTAAATTTCCAAAATTTTCTTTTTTTCTCCTCCAATTGCAATTCCTTTGATGTTGACTCCTTTCCAGCGTGTTTGTAGGTCATTCTTTTCTGTTTTGCCTTCAGTGGGGATCCATTTTGGCAGGCTTTGCTGCATGTGCCTGCCCTTGCTGTCCTATGGCGTGCCTGCATTTTGATGGCTTTGACTTTGGGATAGATTTTTTCTTCTTTTTTTTTTTTTATTATTTTCAGTATTCATGCCATGTCCCTCATATCTTGCTCCCTAAGTTGTGTCTTCCTCCTTGACTTTTTCCCCTGCTTTTGCAACATCTGTGAGCTTAGTTTTTGCATCTTTTGGTCCTTTGCACTGCACCTGATATAAACCCAGGCCATTTTCTTCGACTCACTAAATGTCCCAAATTTTCTTTTTTTCTCCTCCAATTGCAATTCCTTTGATGCTGTCTCCATTCCAGCGTGTTTGTTGGTCCTTCTTTTCTGTTTTGGCCTTCAGTGGGGATCAATTTTGGCAAGCTTTGCTGCATGTGCCTGCCCTTGGTGGCGTATGGCCTGCCTGCATTTTGATGGCTTTGACTTTGGGAAAGATTTTTTTTTTTTTTTTTTTTTTTTATTATTTTAAGTATTCATGCCATGTCCCTCATATCTTGCCCCCTAAGTTGTGTCTTCCTCCTTGACTTTTTCCCCTGCTTTTGCAACATCTGTGAGCTTAGTTTTTGCATCTTTTGGTCCTTTGCAATGCACCTGATATAAACCCAGGCCATTTTCTTAGAGTCACTAAATTTCCAAAATTTTCTTTTTTTCTCTTCCAATTGCAATTCCTTTGATGCTGTCTCAATTCCAGCGTGTTTGTAGGTCTTTCTTTTCTGTTTTGGCCTTCAGTGGGGATCAATTTTGGCAAGCTTTGCTGCATGTGCCTGCCCTTGGTGGCGTATGGCCTGCCTGCATTTTGATGGCTTTGACTTTGGGAAAGATTTTTCTTTTTTTGGTTGTTTTCTGAAGTGTTCATGCCATGTCCCTCATATCTTGCCCCCTAAGTTGTGTCTTCCTCCTTGACTTTTTCCCCTGCTTTTGCAACATCTGTGAGCTTAGTTTTGGCACCTTTTGGTCCTTTGCACTGCACCTCATATAAACCCAGGCCTTTTTGTTAGAATCACTAACTTACCCAAATTTTCTTTTTTTCTCCTCCAATTGCAATTCCTTTGATGTTGTCTCCATTCCAGCGTGTTTTCAAGTCCTTCTTTTCAGTTTTGGCCTTCAGTGGGGATCAATTTTGGCAAGCTTTGCTGCATGTGCCTGCCCTTGGTGGCGTATGGCCTGCCTGCATTTTGATGGCTTTGACTTTGAGAAAGATTTTTTCTTTTTTTTTTTTTTTATTATTTTAAGTATTCATGCCATGTCCCTCATATCTTGCCCACTAAGTTGTGTCTTCCTCCTTGACTTATTCCCCTGCTTTTGCAACATCTGTGAGCTTAGTTTTGGCATCTTTTGGTCCTTTGCACTGCACCTGATATAAACCCAGACCATTTTCTTAGAATCAGTAACTTACCCAAATTTTCTTTTTTTCTCCTCCAATTGCAATTCCTTTGATGGTGTCTCCTTTCCAGCGTGTTTGTAAGTCCTTCTTTTCTGCTTTACCCTCAGTGGGGATCAATTTTGGCAAGCTTTGCTGCATGTGCCTGCCCTTGCTGGCGTATGGCCTTCCTGCATTTTCATGGCTTTGACTTTGGGAAAGATTTTTTTCTTTTTTTTTTTTTTTTTTATTATTTTAAGTACACATGCCATGTCCCTCATATCTTGACCCCTAAGTTGTGTCTTCCTCCTTGAGTTTTTCCCCTGCTTTTGCAACATCTGTGAGCTTAGTTTTGGCACCTTTTGGTCCTTTGCACTGCACCTGATATAAACCCAGGCCATTTTCTTAGAATCACTAACTTACCCAAATTTTCTTTTTTCTGCTCCAATTGCAATTCCTTTGATGTTGTCTCCATTCCAGCGTATTTGTAAGTCCTTCTTTTCTGTTTTGGCATTCAGTGGGGATCAATTTTGGCAAGCTTTGCTGCATGTGACTGCACTTGCTGGCGTATGGCCTGCCTGCATTTTGATGGCTTTGACTTTGGGAAAGATTTTTTCTTTTTTTTTTTTTTTTATTATTTTAAGTATTCATGCCATGTCCCGCATATCTTGCCCCCTAAGTTGTGTCTTCCTCCTTGACTTTTTCCCCTGCTTTTGCAACATCTGTGAGCTTAGTTTTGGCACCTTTTAGTCCTTTGCAATGCAGCTGAATTCCTCACAGCCTATTTTTTCATAGAGACTAAAATTCCCGATTTTCTGCTTTTTTCAATTGCATTCCATTTGAACCTATCTCCTTTCCAGAGTGTTTGTAAGCCTTTCTTTTGGGATCCGCAAGATTCCTTTTCCCTTCCCGAAAGGAAATTTCATTTCCTTTTGGGAAGGGAAAAGGAATCTTGCGATTTCAATGGGGACCAATAGAGGAATCTTTGGTGCATGTCCCTGCACTTGATGGCAGGCCATGCCTTTTGATGGCTCTGACTTTGGGAAAGATTTTTTTCTTTTTTTGGTATTTTCTGAAGTGTTCATGCCATGTCCCTCATATCTTGCCCCCCAAGTTGTGTCTTCCTCCTTGACTTTTTCCCCTGCTTTTGCAACATCTGTGAGCTTAGTTTTGGCATCTTTTGGTCCTTTGCACTGCAACTGATATAAACCCAGGCCATTTTCTTCGACTCACTAAATTTTCCAAATTTTCTGTTTTTCTGCTCCAATTGAAATTCCTTTGATGTTGGCACCTTTCCAGCATGTTTGTAAGTCCTTCTTTTCTGTTTTGGCCTTCAGTGGGGATCAATGTTGGCAAGCTTTGCTGCATGTGCCTGCACTTGCTGGCATATGGCCTGCCTGCATTTTGATGGCTTTGACTTTGGGAAAGATTTTTTCTTTTTTTTTTTTTTTGTTATTGTAAGTATTCATGCCATGTCCCTCATATCTTGCCCCCTAAGTTGTGTCTTCCTCCTTGACTTTTTCCCCTGCTTTTGCAACATCTGTGAGCTTAGTTTTTGCATCTTTTGGTCCTTTGCACTGCAACTGATATAAACCCAGGCCATTTTCTTCGACTCACTAAATTTTCCAAATTTTCTTTTTTTCTCCTCCAATTGCAATTCCTTTGATGCTTTCTCCATTCCAGCGTGTTTGTAGGTCCTTCTTTTCTGTTTTGGCCTTCAGTGGGGATCAATTTTGGCAAGCTTTGCTGCATGTGCCTGCCCTTGGTGGCGTATGGCCTGCCTGCATTTTGATGGCTTTGACTTTGGGAAAGATTTTTTTTTTTTTTTTTTTTTTTTTATTATTTTAAGTATTCATGCCATGTCCCTCATATCTTGCCCCCTAAGTTGTGTCTTCCTCCTTGACTTTTTCCCCTGCTTTTGCAACATCTGTGAGCTTAGTTTTTGCATCTTTTGGTCCTTTGCACTGCACCTGATATAAACCCAGGCCATTTTCTTAGAGTCACTAAATTTCCAAAATTTTCTTTTTTTCTCTTCCAATTGCAATTCCTTTGATGCTGTCTCAATTCCAGCGTGTTTGTAGGTCTTTCTTTTCTGTTTTGGCCTTCAGTGGGGATCAATTTTGGCAAGCTTTGCTGCATGTGCCTGCCCTTGGTGGCGTATGGCCTGCCTGCATTTTAATGGCTTTGACTTTGGGAAAGATTTTTTCTTTTTTTGGTTGTTTTCTGAAGTGTTCATGCCATGTCCCTCATATCTTGCCCCCTAAGTTGTGTCTTCCTCCTTGACTTTTTCCCCTGCTTTTGCAACATCTGTGAGCTTAGTTTTGGCATCTTTTGGTCCTTTGCACTGCACCTGATATAAACCCAGGCCACTTTCTAAGAGTCACTAAATTTTCCAAATTTTCTTTTTTTCTCCTCCAATTGCAATTCCTTTGATGTTGACTCCTTTCCAGCGTGTTTGTAGGTCCTTCTTTTCGATTTTGGCCTTCAGTGGGGATCAATTTTGGCAAGCTTTGCTGCATGTGCCTGCACTTGCTGGCGTATGGCCTGCCTGCATTTTGATGGCTTTGACTTTGGGAAAGATTTTTTCTTTTTTTTTTTTTTATTATTTTAAGTATTCATGCCATGTCCCTCATATCTTGCTCCCTAAGTTGTGTCTTCCTCCTTTACTTTTTCCCCTGCTTTTGCAACATCTGTGAGCTTAGTTTTGGCATCTTTTGGTCCTTTGCAATGCCGCTGTTTTCCTCACAGCCTATTATTTGAAGAGACTAAAATTCCAGATTTTCTGCTTTTTTCAATTGCATTTCATTTGAACCTATCTCCTTTCCAGAGTGTTTGTAAGCCTTTCTTTTGGGATTCGCAAGATTCCTTTGTTCCTTCCCGAAGGGAAATTTCATTTCCTTTCGGGAAGGGAAAAGGAATCTTGCGATTTCAATGGGGACCAATAGAGGAATCTTTGGTGCACGTCCCTGCACTTGATGGCGTATGGCCATGCCTTTTGATGGCTTTGACTTTGGTAAAGATTTTTTTCTTTTTTTGGTTGTTTTCTGAAGTGTTCATGCCATGTCCCTCACATCTTGCCCCCTAAGTTGTGTCTTCCTCCTTGACTTTTTCCCCTGCTTTTGCAACATCTGTGAGCTTAGTTTTGGCACCTTTTGGTCCTTTGCACTGCACCTCATATAAACCCAGGCCTTTTTGTTAGAATCACTAACTTACCCAAATTTTCTTTTTTTCTCCTCCAATTGCAATTCCTTTGATGCTGTCTCAATTCCAGCGTGTTTGTAGGTCTTTCTTTACTGTTTTGGCCTTCAGTGGGGATCAATTTTGGCAAGCTTTGCTGCATGTGCCTGCCCTTGGTGGCGTATGGCCTGCCTGCATTTTGATGGCTTTGACTTTGGGAAAGATTTTTTCTTTTTTTGGTTGTTTTCTGAAGTGTTCATGCCATGTCCCTCATATCTTGCCCCCTAAGTTGTGTCTTCCTCCTTGACTTTTTCCCCTGCTTTTGCAACATCTGTGAGCTTAGTTTTGGCATCTTTTGGTCCTTTGCACTGCACCTGATATAAACCCAGGCCACTTTCTAAGAGTCACTAAATTTCCAAAATTTTCTTTTTTTCTCCTCCAATTGCAATTCCTTTGATGTTGACTCCTTTCCAGCGTGTTTGTAGGTCCTTCTTTTCTGTTTTGGCCTTCAGTGGGGATCAATTTTGGCAAGCTTTGCTGCATGTGCCTGCCCTTGGTGACGTATGGCCTGCCTGCATTTTGATGGCTTTGACTTTGGGAAAGATTTTTTCTTTTTTTTTTTTTGGTTGATTTAAGTATTCATGCCATGTCCTTCATATCTTGCCCCCTAAGTTGTGTCTTCCTCCTTGACTTTTTCCCCTGCTTTTGCAACATCTGTGAGCTTAGTTTTGGCATCTTTTGGTCCTTTGCAATGCAGCTGATTTCCTCACAGCCTATTTTTTGAAGAGACTAAAATTCCAGATTTTCTGTTTTTTCAATTGCATTTCATTTGAACCTATCTCCTTTCCAGAGTTTTTGTAAGCCTTTCTTTTGGGATTCGCAAGATTCCTTTTCCCTTCCCGAAATGAAATTTCATTTCCTTTCGGGAAGGGAAAAGGAATCTTGCGATTTCAATGGGGACCAATAGAGGAAACTTTGGTGCATGTCCCTGCACTTGATGGCAGGCCATGCCTTTTGATGGCTTTAACTTTGGGAAAGATTTTTTTCTTTTTTTGGTTGTTTTCTGAAGTGTTCATGCCATGTCCCTCATATCTTGCCCCCTAAGTTGTGTCTTCCTCCTTGACTTCTTCCCCTGCTTTTGCAACATCTGTGAGCTTAGTTTTGGCATCTTTTGGTCCTTTGCACTGCACCTGATATAAACCCAGGCCACTTTCTAAGAGTCACTAAATTTTCCAAATTTTCTTTTTTTCTCCTCCAATTGCAATTCCTTTGATGTTGACTCCTTTCCAGCGTGTTTGTAGGTCCTTCTTTTCTGTTTTGGCCTTCAGTGGGGATCAATTTTGGCAAGCTTTGCTGCATGTGCCTGCCCTTGGTGGCGTATGGCCTGCCTCCATTTTGATGGCTTAGACTTTGGGAAAGATTTTTTCTATTTTTTTTTTTTTTTGTTTTAAGTATTCATGCCATGTCCTTCATATCTCGCCCCCTAAGTTGTGTCTTCCTCCTTGACTTTTTCCCCTGCTTTTGCAACATCTGTGAGCCTAGTTTTGCCACCTTTTGGTCCTTTGCACTGCGCCTGATATAAACCCAGGCCATTTTCTTAGAGTCACTATATTTCCAAAATTTTCTTTTTTTCTCCTCCAATTGCAATTCCTTTGATGTTGACTCCTTTCCAGCGTGTTTGTAGGTCCTTCTTTTCTGTTTTGGCCTTCAGTGGGGATCAATTTTGGCAAGCTTTGCTGCATGTGCCTGCCCTTGGTGACGTATGGCCTGCCTGCATTTTGATGGCTTTGACTTTGGGAAAGATTTTTTCTAATTTATTTTTTTGGTTGTTTAAAGTATTCATGCCATGTCCTTCATATCTTGCCCCCTAAGTTGTGTCTTCCTCCTTGACTGTTTCCCCTGCTTTTGCAACATCTGTGAGATTAGCTTTGGCACCTATTGGTCCTTTGCACTGCACCTGATAAAATCCCGGGCCATTTTCTTAGTCACTAAATTTCCCAAATGTTCTTTTTCTCCTCCAATTGCAATTCCTTTGATGTTGTCTCCATTCCAGCGTGTTTGCAAGTCCTTCTTTTCTGTTTTGGCCTTCAGTGGGGATCAATTTTGGCAAGCTTTGCTGCATGTGCCTGCCCTTGGTGGCGTATGGCCTGCCTGCATTTTGATGGCTTTGACTTTGGGAAAGATTTTTTCTTTTTTTTTTTTTTTTTGTTGTAAGTATTCATGCCATGTCCCTCATATCTTGCCCCCTATGTTGTGTCTTCCTCCTTGACTTTTTCCCCTGCTTTTGCAACATCTGTGAGCTTAGTTTTTCCACCTTTTGGTCCTTTGCAATGCAGCTGATTTCCTCACAGCCTATTTTTTGAAGAGACGATAAGTCCGATTTTCTGCTTTTTTCAATTGCATTTCATTTGAACCTATCTCCTTTCTAGAGTGTTTGTAAGCCTTTCTTTTGGGATCCGCAAGATTCCTTTTCCCTTCCCGAAAGGAAATGAAATTTCCTTTCGGGAAGGGAAAAGGAATCTTGCGATTTCAATGGGGACCAATAGAGGAATCTTTGGTGCATGTCCCTGCACTTGATGGCAGGCCATGCCTTTTGATGGCTTTGACTTTGGGAAAGATTTTTTTCTTTTTTTGGTTGTTTTCTGAAGTGTTCATGCCATGTCCCTCACATCTTGCCCCCTAAGTTGTGTCTTCCTCCTTGACTTTTTCCCCTGCTTTTGCAACATCTGTGAGCTTAGTTTTGGCACCTTTTGGTCCTTTGCACTGCGCCTGATATAAACCCAGGCCATTTTCTTAAAGTCACTAAATTTCCAAAATTTTCTTTTTTTCTCCTCCAATTGCAATTCCTTTGATGTTGACTCCATTCCAGCGTGTTTGTAGGTCCTTCTTTTCTGTTTTGGCCTTCAGTGGGGATCAATTTTGGAAAGCTTTGCTGCATGTGCCTGCCCTTGGTGGCGTATGGCCTGCCTGCATTTTGATGGCTTTGACTTTGGGAAAGATTTTTTCTATTTTTTTTTTTGTTTGTTTGTTTTAAGTATTCAGGCCATGTCCTTCATGTCTTGCCCCATAAGTTGTGTCTTTCTCCTTGACTTTTTCCCCTGCTTTTGCAACATCTGTGAGCTTAGTTTTGGCATCTTTTGGTCCTTTGCAATGCAGCTGATTTCCTCACAGCCTATTTTTTGAAGAGACTAAAATTCCAGATTTTCTGCTTTTTGCAATTCCATTTCATTTGAACCTATCTCCTTTCCAGAGTTTTTGTAAGCCTTTCTTTTGGGATTCGCAAGATTCCTTTTCCCTTCCCGAAACGAAATTTCATTTCCTTTCGGGAAGGGAAAAGGAATCTTGCGATTTCAATGGGGACCAATAGAGGAATCTTTGGTGCATGTCCCTGCACTTGATGGCAGGCCATGCCTTTTGATGGCTTTGACTTTGGGAAAGATTTTTTTCTTTTTTTGGTTGTTTTCTGAAGTGTTCATGCCATGTCCCTCATATCTTGCCCCCTAAGTTATGTCTTCCTCCTTGACTTTTTCCCCTGCTTTTGCAACATCTGTGAGCTTAGTTTTGGCACCTTTTGGTCCTGTGCACTGCACCTGATATAAACCCAGGCCATTTTCTTCAACTCACTAAATTTCCCAAATTTTCTTTTTTTCTCCTCCAATTGCAATTCCTTTGATGTTGACTCCTTTCCAGCGTGTTTGTAGGTCCTTCTTTTCTGTTTTGGCCTTCAGTGGGGATCAATTTTGGCAAGCTTTGCTGCATGTGCCTGCCCTTGGTGGCATATGGCCTGCCTGCATTTTGATGGCTTTGACTTTGGGAAAGATTTTTTCTTTTTTTTTTTTGTTATTATTTTAAGTATTCATGCCATGTCCCTCATATCTTGCTCCCTAAGTTGTGTCTTTCTCCTTGACTTTTTCCCCTGCTTTTGCAACATCTGTGAGCTTAGTTTTGGCACCTTTTGGTCCTTTGCAATGCAGCTGATTTCCTCACAGCCTATTTTTTGAAGAGACGATAAGTCCGATTTTCTGCTTTTTTCAATTGCATTTCATTTGAACCTATCTCCTTTCTAGAGTGTTTGTAAGCCTTTCTTTTGGGATCCGCAAGATTCCTTTTCCCTTCCCGAAAGGAAATGAAATTTCCTTTCGGGAAGGGAAAAGGAATCTTGCGATTTCAATGGGGACCAATAGAGGAATCTTTGGTGCATGTCCCTGCACTTGATGGCAGGCCATGCCTTTTGATGGCTTTGACTTTGGGAAAGATTTTTTTCTTTTTTTGGTTTTTTTCTGAAGTGTTCATGCCATGTCCCTCACATCTTGCCCCCTAAGTTGTGTCTTCCTCCTTGACTTTTTCCCCTGCTTTTGCAACATCTGTGAGCTTAGTTTTGGCACCTTTTGGTCCTTTGCACTGCACCTGATATAAGCCCAGGCCATTTTCTTAGAATCACTAACTTACCCAAATTTTCTTTTTTTCTCATAGAAATTGAATTCCTTTCATGTTTTCTCCATTCCAGCGTGTTTGTAAGTCCTTCTTTTCTGTTTTGGCCTTCAGTGGGGATCAATTTGGCAAGCTTTGCTGCATTTGCCTGCACTTGCTGGCGTATGGCCTGCCTGCATTTTGATGGCTTTGACTTTGGGAAAGATTTTTTCTTTTTTTTTTTTTATTATTTTAAGTATTCATGCCATGTCCCTCACATCTTGCCCCCTAAGTTGTGTCTTCCTCCTTGACTTTTTCCCCTGCTTTTGCAACATCTGGGAGCTTAGTTTTGGCATCTTTTGGTCCTTTGCACTGCACCTGATATAAACCCAGGCCATTTTCTTAGAGTCACTAATTTTCCCAATTTTTTTTTTTTCTCCTCCAATTGCAATTCCTTTGATGCTGTCTCCATTCCAGCGTGTTTGTAAGTCCTTCTTTTCTGTTTTGGCCTTCAGTGGGGATCAAGCTCACGCTGCAGTGCTCCGGTACAGACGGCAGGCGGCGCTGTATAAAGTAAGTATAAAATATCACCTATCTGTAAGAAGGAATAAAAGCTCTATGTCACGTGCAGCAGTAGAAAATTTCAGGCTCCCAGGGAATAAATAGTTTTCTTTAAATCATTTTCGTTTTGGAGTTTTTTTTTTTTACTCCCGGGTAGCCTGAAAGTTTCTGCTGCTGCTTTTTTATTCTAAAACTAGAAAGGTAAACCAAGATCAGAAATGCAAGAAAGGGAAAGGGAAGGAAGGGAAATGGAAAGGGAAAGGAAAGGGAAAGGAAAGGAAGCAGGAGAGCAAGAGGGAAGGGAATTGGTGAAAAACAGATTGAAAAAAGTAAAAAGTGTTGGAGGGAAAAAGAGAGGGCATTCGGGAGGAGCGGTGCTGCCTCAGGTCCTTCCGCGCCCTGGGGCGAAGGACCCGTTTTATGCCCGGGAGGGACTGCAGCTCCCGGTGGCGGGGGACGGAGCCGTGGCTGTCAGCCCGAGACTACAACTCCCGGCAGGCCCTGCTGCCGGCGCAGCGTGTGACGCAACGGCTGACGCGGCACGTGAGTGGCTGGCGTGCCAGGCGGCCGCGCGGGGCTGTGCGCGGGCAGCTGCCGGCGCCTCTCCCGCGCGGGACGGCGACACTGGAGGGGCGAAGCCTCCGTCTGGCCGCCCGCACGGAGCTGAGCAGCACGGAAGGAGCGTCCGCCCGGTTCCTCGGCCTCACTCGGCGGTGCCGGGGGCGCTGCCGCCCGCCGATGGCGGGGGGCGAGGCGGTGCTTTGCTGCCGCGGGCCGGGAGCTGCAGGAGCCGCCCCGGGCGAGCGGCGCCGGTCGCTCCCACGGTCCCGGTGGGGCGGCTGCCCTCGGGCTGGCGGAGGCGCAGGAGGAGCCCCCGAGCTGTAGCCGTCTGCCTCGGGCTGCTGCCGGTGCTGCGGGCGGAGGCGGCTCCACCGCGTGTTGGGCGTTGCGAGCCGAGAGCGCTGCGATATCGCCGCAATGACGGGGCCGCTGCCTGCGTTAGTGCTCGTGGCTCTTTCTGCCGTGGAAACGGGTGGAGCGGCGCTGAGCGGTAAACCCAGAGATGGCCGGGAGAATGCCCAGCGCAGGGAGCAGGCGGGCTGTATCCTTCGGATGGCACAGGTGCGATCTGCAAAGTCACCCCCCCTTCCGCCCCTGCCCTCCCGAGCCCCAGGGAAAATGCTTTCCAGCATTGTCGAGCTTGTGAAAGACCAAACTTCTGATTTGACACTAGCATGCAGGAAAGGTTTCTGTCCAGATTAGCAAATGCCTAAATTGTTCTTGGTTCCATCCCATGACCGGTTTTAGGCAGCGACTTTATACTGCTTTTAGGATTTTCTTGTACCATGGTGAGAAAATAGTCAGGTCTGATAATGGTTTCACTTTTTTTCTACTTCACGTTCCATAAGATTCTTTGATCCAAGCACTTGTTTTAAAATTCTACTGTAGGCGTTTATGGTTCACTTTATTTTTTTTTGCAGCACCCGTGACTTTTTTTTTTCTCTAAATGGGGAGAAAATATAGCTGAGTAAAATTACCTTGATTTTCTTCCTTCTTTTTTAACTGATTTGTTTTTATTAAAAAATGCTATTTGAATATGTAGAAAAAGTGGGGATGTCCTGTAATATATTCTAGCTTTTCTTGTTTACAGGGTACTCAGAAAATATGTCTCCCTTAGAGTCCCACAGAAACGTTCTCAGTGCGATCTCTATCGAGGTATGTATTTACAAGTACGTGATCCCTTTCAATATTTGCCTGTCAATTACCTTTTCCTGTAATTCAGAGCTTGCGTTCTGTGGGTTTTATGGTAAACCTGTAAAACATGTAAAAATGGTTTTGCAAGTCTTAATCGTTGAAGGCAGCAATAAGTGGATTTGGAGCCTGTTCTTGACCAGACAAAGGGAAAAAGTGTGACTTTGGTGCTGAACTTGTCCTTTTTCATTTGACTTGTCTTGAATTATTTAAGGATAGAGAGAACTAGAAAAAGAGAGAAATAGAATTGGTTATTGAGCACTCCTCAAATGCTCACCATGATTCAGTGCAGAGCCGAAGGGAAGGGCGATGGAACAGAACTCTGTGCTTTAGAAGGAAATAAATTTAAACCTGACCTCCACACAGAGTCTCACTAACTCCTGTGGTTTAAAATACAAAATACGTTTAGGAAGTGTTGGAAGTTAGTATTTTGGGAAAGAAATGGCAGTTCCACAGAACATTCCATTGAACAGAGGCTCTCGCAACGATTCACGTTGTAACTGCTGTCACTGCAATCAGTTGGTGGTTCAGCCTTGAAATGTGCACTTGCCCTTCTATAAAGCACTGTTTTGTTTGCCTTTCAGTGCTATGAGTCCTGATAAATTGGAGAAGAGCCCAAGAGAAATGTTTCATCCCTTGAAATAAAAGGTAGGAAGTGACTTTTTTTGGTTTGGTTCTTTTTCTTTATTACTTTCTGGAAATAAAAGTAAGTAAGTATAGGCACTACTGGTTTGTTTCTTCCAGTAGCAGGTGATAATAACAGTAGTAGTACTAGTAAAAATAAGAATATAAATAATAATAATAGTAATGTAATACTACTTAAACTGTCTTTATCCATTGAACTGGCCATTTCAAATCAAAACTTCTAAACACAAATCAAACCATCATCCTTGTAGAAACTTTCACAGCAGTGGGCTAAAGATCCTGGTTTTGTTGACAGGATTTATTGGTTCTGGAAGAACAAGAGGGAAGTAGAAGCCTAACTACTTCTAGCTCACAGACACGTGCAGTGAACACAGCTTTGTGTTTTCATAGGCTTGTGATGACTTTGAAATCAATTGGTCATTACAGTAAAAAAAATTAATGTTTTCTTGAACGTGACAGCAGAAATAACTTTAAGCACCAACTTAATAATAACAGATCACCAATTTAAGTTAAAAATTCATGCTAGGCTATCAAAATTCAAAGGTAAATTATTATGTATTAGGTGATGGTATGAAGTGTATGTTCTAATGTGTAATGCAAAGATGCATACATCCCTGAAAGTCCTTAGAGGAAACAAATTTTTATGTCTGCTGTTTGACTGTTTATCGTACAATATTTGGTTTTATTTCCCAGGGATCAGTGAATTTTAACTTTGGAGTCCTCTATGCTAAGGATGCTCAGCCTACAGATGATGAAATGTTCAGTAATGGTGAGTTTTTCACCTTCTCTTTAATTGCTATGCTGATCTGAAGAAGAAAAAAACAAAAGCAAGAGAAAAAAAAAGGATGGTTGATTATTTTTTACGCTGTTATGTTTGTTTTTGCTCAGTATTTGCTGCAGCTCTGCTTACCCAAGCTTTGGGTTCCTTCTGTCCCACTGGGAGTTGCCCAATTTGGTTGCATCTGGTGAAATGCACCCTGAGACCTTACAGAACTAGCTCAAACTACGTGAGAGCCATTTGCAGTTCTCTCCACACACCTGGAGAATGGGTGACGTTTCTGAGGATGTGGCAGGAGTACTTCTATCAAAACTCAGTCTGTGAAATTTCTGGGGAAAACCCTTTTCTGTCCTGAAGGGTTCAAACTCTGGTGAGAGTCCAGTTATCAGGTGCTCACCTGGATGGTTCCAGCTCTTAAAGTGAACACTTGTACTCTTGCCCCGTACTTTACATCTATTGTATTTTTGTTCTTTTGCAAGATTTTTTGTCTTGGCAAAATATTGTGCATTTCACTCTTTGGAACCTCTCAGATGGTTCTTTGGTGCAGCACCACCCCATGGGACACTTGGCTGCTGTCCTGAAGGGGTTGGTCGCTAGAATTGTAAATCCTGGAGAGTTTTTGAGTCTTCTGTCCCCAGGGAGGTATCGTGCTTTGTTTACTTTTGTTCTGTTGGTTAGGCGCTGCTTCTCGTTGCAAGTATGAATTTCAAACTACCCTGTTCTTTTTTTAACTGTTTTCCTGGTTCTCTCCGTGCGGCAGGGAGAGACTCTCGTATCCTTGTCGTCGGGCTCGGTGCTGTCCAAGAAGATACGGAGACTAAAAAAATCATAAGCAGCAAAATATGACTGCAGGGAAAACAAGCTGGAGAGAACAGAAGGTGATATTGTTATCCTTACCCTGTATTAGAAACATCCACTGTGCTTTGATGCTGGCAGCTGCCAGGGGCTTGTTAGCTCTTTGTAGGCAGGTGTAGGTGTTCACTTGTAGGTTTTTTCTCTGGACAAGTCAATTCAAACTTTGCTAAGCTTATATTTGCAGATTACTCTCTAGCACAGTCCAGCATGACATTTTTGAATGTTGTAAAAATACCATGTTACTTGGAAATTGCTAATGAAGAGAAGCTTTAGGGGAAAATAAGATTTCAGGGTTGAAGATGTGAGAAGAATTTTGTGGGGATGTTAGACTGAAATAAAGCACACTTTAGGCTGTACTGGCACGCTGGCAGGTCCCCAATTAAACAGTAGTGCTGAGATTAGCCTGGAGGTTGCCCGTGGTTTCTGTAGAAATCAATGTTTCCTGGTCTTCAGAGGTAAGCTGCTTTGAAAAGCTGGAAGGTGCAGCATAGTGACAATCCCCGTGCTTCGGATTAAAAGTAGATTTCAGAAGGGTCCTAGGCTTTTGTCTTTTCCTAGAAGTCGATGTAATCCTGTTGAGGAGTTTTTAATTCTGTGCTGCCATGTCATCCATCAGAGCCCTGTTGTACTAATCATCATCCAGGTACAAAACAAAAAATCAGACCCTGTCCCAACCACTTGGAGCCCAGAACACGATTTCCTCAGGCTGCCATTTGTGTGCCATCGGTACTCACCACGGAAGCGAGCTGGGGATTGTTGCAGCTGTTGGGAACAAACCGCTTCTGGTCACACAGAAATGGAATTGGGACGACACCTCAGCCAGCCCCTCTCTGCCATCGTCTCCTGAATCTGCAGCAGAGCAGTTCCAGTCCATCCGGGCACGTGTAATCCAGTTCCTGATGATCTGAGCACACGGAGCAGCGCTCAGCTGCTGTGGGGGGCTCAGGGAAGGCAGAGTGTGCATTGTCATCTTCCTGAACCTACAGACCAATCAAAGTGAGAAGCCACAGGGTGGAAATCAGTCGCATCTATGCTAAATAAAACTTGAAGGTTTTTTTAAGAATTGTTTCTGCTTGTTCTTTGTAGTGCTTCAGTGCTTAGAAAACCTCTCTTTAAAATCAGTTCAGTTCATCAGTTGAACCTTTGTTTGCAGACCCTCACTGAGTAGAATTTGTTGCAGACTCAGTGCACACTGTGCTGGCCTCCCGGGAGTGTGAGGAGCTCATGTGTGCAACTTTTTGCTTTAGGACGTTCTGAGGTATTTATTCCTTTTGGGATACATGATGAGAATTCCCAAGAGAGGTAGTTGTAAGGTATGACATCGGGAAAAAGCCTGTGTGGTTGGAATGTTGTTGCTGTCAAAAGTTAATTTTTTCTTAGCCAGTAGTTAGTTTCTTGCTTTATTTTTGTGGTATCAGTATGTTATTGTTTAAAAAATTGCTTCAAAATAACTTCAGTGGTCGGCCACCAGTACCTTGTTCAGATTTGCCTATTTGCTTGTAGCTGAAATGTTCACATCTTGTTTATCCTTCTATTTAAGAAACTGCTGCCCAGCCAACTAATAACTGAATATCCATCTGTCTGGGACACGGGGAGAGGATTTAGGTGATGTCTTTGTTTCCAGAAAAAAGTTCCAGTGTAGTTTCTAAACAGAGGAAAAGGGGGTGAAGACTCGGGGCTCTGATGCCGTTGGGGCACCCCAAGGTCCCCAGGAGAGGGAGCCCCACTGGGTGCAGGAGCAGGTGTGTTCTCATGTAATATGGAACAAATTATAACTATAAATATGAAAATTATAAATATGAGAATATTTTTAAAATACTTAAATAAAGTGGTTTTTTTTATTTGTCAATAGGGTTTAGATTGTAAAAATTATAAGTACGAATAATATAAAGGTAGAAATCTAAGTATAGGAATATATCATAAATAAATACAGATATATATATGAAGTTTAAAAACAAGAAAAAATTAGTTGTAGCAGTAGATATGATACATAAATAATAATTTAAATCCATTTCTAGAATTTTATGTATATTATATGTAATTAATAATACACTGCATCAAAAGAAACCATAAATATAAATGTGCATATAATTATACTAAGTATAAAAATATTTCAATATCGTTTGAAAGAAGGTGGTTTTTTGTATTTATTTGGCTAGAGATGGGGGTTTTATTTTGAATAAAAGAAGTATTATAGAAATATAAATCTAAATATAGAAATATACAGTCAATATAGAAAGATGTTTGTAAAAACACGAGCGAACGACGCCTCCTTTGGCCGAATGGAACGAGCTCAGCCGCACCAAGGCGAGACCGGCGGAACCTGACGGCCTCGAGCGAACCGAGGCCAGGCTTGCGAGGCCGCCTGAACGGAGCCGAGCTCAGCCGAACCGAGCCCGCTGCTCTCGTGCGCGCTAATTAGCGCGAGTGCGGTCACCGCCTAATAAGCTCCTGTGCCACCCCGCGCTCCCGATCGTGTCCGTGCGATGGCCGGGACGCGGCAGCAGGGGAGCCCCGAGCCGGGCGAGTTTAACGTGAGGCGGCGCCGCTTGCCCGCCCTCAGGGAGCCGAGGCGCGTCGAACGCACGGAGAGCGGCTCCGAGTTCGGCCGGATGAAGCCGAGCCGCGCCGAAGAAGCGAATGCGGCCGACAATAGCCGAGTTTAGCCGATAATAGCCGAATTTAGCCGAAGAGCCGACTCGAGCCGAGTGTCGTCGAAGCCAACCGAACTCCGCCGAGCGCAGCATGCCGGGCATGGCGAGGCGCCGGGCCGGGCTCGGGGTGCAGCCGGGGCTCTGTGAGGCTTCCCCGCCTGTCCCTCTCTCTAGCCCTCCTTCCTTCTCCCCATATTCGCCTTCTCTCGCTCCCTTTCCCCCACTCTCTCTCCCCCCACAAGCCCGGCTTCTTCCTGTCCAGTCCCTAGCCCGCTACTCCCTTCTGTTCCCCCTGTCTCCCTCCTCTGTCCACCCTCCCTCTACCCCCCTCCCGGGCTTTCCTTCCCGTCCCGCTTTCCTGCACAGCCCGACCTCCCTCGCCGCCCTTTCTCATGCCCTGCTCTCGCTCCTCTCTTCCCGTGCCCCCTTTCCCTCTTTGCCCCGCAGCCGCGGGGCTCGGGGTGCCGGAGAATGAAGGCCCGAGGGCCGGAGCCCGGCGCCGCTCGGCCCTTGCAGGAGTCCCCGCACGGGGCCGGGGGCTCTCGGCGGATCCCCCCGTGCCGGTCAGGCGCCCCGCCCGACAGCGCCGGAGCTGCGGCTTTCCCGGCACGGCGCCGAGAGCGGCCCCCGCTCGGTGCCGCGCCGTGCCCGCCGTCGGTGCCGCTCCCTCTCGCTGCCCCTGGCCCGGGACAGCGAGGCTGGGGAGGAACCTCAACCCTTCTGGGGGCCGCCCCCCTTTCTTGTCGCAGCAGAATCCCTTTCTGCGGGGATGGACGCGTGGAAAGGGCTTGGAGGAAGCGCTGCGCTGCTGCTGTCCGGGGCAGTCGGACTCGCTCTGTGCCTTCCTTGGGGCTCAGGGAAAGGGGGTGAAGGCTCGGGGCTCTGATGCCGTGGGGGCACCCCGCGGTCCCCGGAGCGGGAGCCCCACTGCGGTGCAGGAGCAGGCGGGGGGCGGGCGAGGGGCGTCACGCTGGGGGCCGTCCCCCAGAGGGACCCAAAGCTGCCGCCAAATTCACAGGGAGGGGTGGGGGTAGGATGCTGAAACCTGTCCAGGTATTCGTTTTTATAGGTCTTGGTAAAGAACAGGAATTTGTCTCTAAATTCCTTTGCGGAGAAACCCTCTCTATCCACTCATTTGTTTACAGGAACGTAGGAAACTCCGACTAGAGATGGGTAGCAGTTTTGAAGATATTGCCCTAGCGTTTTTATCTAGGAACGGACCGAGCTGTGCCCCGAAACCATCAGAACAGCTGCGGGGGCTGGAGGCAATAGAAAGGGCTCTCTGGCACCTTTTGCCTCCGTTCTCTGCCAGTCCCCAAATCGTGTCGCAGTCCCGGAAGAGGCGCTTGTCATCCAGAGTGCCAAACAAAGACCTGTAAATTCCCAGCTCTTTGTGTTTCATGTGTTTTTTTGGTTTTTTTTTTTATTTCATATTTATGTCATTACAGGAAGCAAGGAAAGAAGAAATGTGACTAGTTCCCACTATTGCTGTGTGAATGCTTTTTTTAAGGGCTGCTGTCTTTTTCCACTCCAAGCTTGACTTTCCCCCTCCTTTTTCGAGGTCTGCTGCATTGGGTGTCCCAAGGAGGGCTGGGTTCCTCAGCAGGGGTCTTAGGAGTTGGCGCTGATTCTGCTTTTTCTGAGGGTGTATCAAAGTGTGCTAGCAGAATGACCGTTTTCTGCACTGGAAAGCTTTCCCTCAATGCCATCAGTGCTTGAGTTGTGGAACCAGACGGACTAAGGAACGCCAACACCCGTAGCGGATTTCTGTTTGCTCTGTGTCTGTGAGAAGCGGGCTGTGTGCTGGACAGGGAGAGGCGCTGATGGAGAGTGGCAGCGGCGCCAGGTGTGAGTGTGAGGATGATGAGGGCTCGGAGCAGCCCAGGTGTGAGTGTGAGGATGATGGGGGCTCGGAGCAGCCCAGGTGTGAGCTGTGAGGACGATGAGGGCTCGGAGCAGCCCAGGTGTGAGCTGTGAGGATGATGGGGGCTCGGAGCAGCCCAGATGTGAGCTGTGAGGATGATGGGGGCTCGGAGCAGCCCAGGTGTGAGTGTGAGGATGATGGGGGCTCAGGGCAGCCCAGGTGTGAGCGTGAGGATGATGGGGGCTCGGAGCAGCCCAGGTGTGAGTGTGAGGATGATGGGGGCTCGGAGCAGCCCAGGTGTGAGCTGTGAGGATGATGGGGGCTCAGAGCAGCCCAGGTGTGAGTGTGAGGATGATGGGGGCTCGCAGCCGCCCAGGTGTGAGTGTGAGGATGATGAGGGGCCGGCTCCTGCCGGGGCGAGGCTGTTTTAGGGGGAGGCTTTGCCTCAGCTCCCTTTCGCATGGAGCTGCTGAGTGGAGGGGTTTATGGGGCGCTCCCGGCGCTGTCTCGTGGAAGGACTGCGGGAGCTTCTCACAGGCTCGGGGGGAACACCTGGATCCGCGCTTGGATACGTGGAGCATCGCTTAAAGGAGGCGCCGAGGGACGAATCTTTGTGCCGGGGAGCAGCAGCCCAACAGGTGAGCCCGTGTGGGTTTGGAGCGGGGAATTTTGTCCTTCCCCTTTCCGATTTCATCTTGCCAGTCCCTCCCCGGATCCCCAGGAACAAAAGTGGAGCTGATGAGGACAAAAGGGATTAAGGAGAAGGAAGCAGCTACTTTTCTCTTATTGTCTGTATTTGAACTGAGGGGATCCCTCTTCGCATGTCGTTTTCAGGGTGTTGATTGCAGGAAAAGCTGCCTTTTCCAGGCTGTGAGGGGTATCCCGGAGGTGACAGGGAATCCCTGCGTTCTCTTTTAAGGGGAATGGGAAAAGTATTCTTATGGTATTATGGGTTTGATTTGAAGGCAGCCAGCCCATTTTCATCACCCTCGGGTTTAAGTGGAGGGGGCGGCCCTGGTGTCCCTCCTTTTCAAGGGTTTGAATGGAGGTCGAAATCGCCCTTTGCCATCAGTCGAAGGCTTTCATTTGAGGAGCGCCCCTTCTTTTCTGCTCTCCTAGGGGACGAAACTGAAGGGGAGAAGGCATTTCTTTGCCCTTGTTGAAGTGAGGTGCGCCCCGCCTGCGGCGTCAGTTTCGGGGTTGGGTTGCGGGAAGCCGCAGCTCCGGCAGCGTTTGCAGGGCTGCAATGGGGCTGTGCCGCTGCATCGGAGGGCGCTCCTCGTGCCCGCGGCCCGGCCCGGAACGTTCCCGCTCGGGAGCGCTGCTGGCACGGCCCGGGCAGCTGCCGGGGCGCATGGGGGATTTGGCGCGGCCGGGCCGGCCGAGGGCGGCAGTGGCGGAGCCGCGCCGGTGCGAGCCGAGGGGAGCCGTGCCGGGCCGGCCGAGGGCGGCAGAGGCGGCGCGGGCGCTGCTGCGCCGGCCCGGGCGGTGCCGGCCGCTCCGTCCGCTCCGGGCGCGGGGCTCGGGCGCCGCCGGTAGCCCCGGGCCCGGTGCCGGCCCCGCCGGGCAGGGGCAGCGGGCAGGGCTCCCCGGGACGGCGCCGGCCCCGCGTGCCGGAGCAGCCGCCGCAGGAGCCGCTTTCCTGCCGGGAGCCGCGCTCCGTCCGGGGCCGGCAGCGAGCGCGGGGCTCGGCCGCTCAAAGTTCGGCGGTGCCGTGGTTGGGAGGCGCTTTGCAGGCGTTGATTGCATCGCTGTGCTCGGTTTGCAGCGGGTGTCCGCTAAGGGATATGGTGTTCTTCCCGAGTGGCACGGTTCTCGGTGCCGGTGGGGATGGTAAAGGTTCGTTTCGGATTGGGTTTTGTAGTCGGATTTTTTTTTTTTTTCCCGTGGTATTATGTTTTGAAAGGCGCGCAATGGTTTTTACGGGTCGTAGCGTGAAGCAGCGGTTCGGATTTTAATTCTGTTGCGGCGGCTTTTATTAGCGTGAGTGTGTGGTGTTTGTTTTGGGGGGCTTGAGGTAGCGTCGTGCCGTTCATAGCAGCGGGTTTTAAATCTCGGTAATTGCATGTGTGTTTATCGTCTTCCAGAGCTTTTACTTGTTTGGTTTTTTTGATTGTAGTGTATGTTTTATGGTTACGGGTAATTTGGGAGACATTGTTTATGGTTACGTTTGTCTTTAGTCTTTGGGTTTGTTTCTAGGTGGTATTTCTATTTTGATAGATTGAGGCACTATGGGTTTATTCCGTTAGGAACATTTTTTTTTTGCTGTTGTAAATTTAAGTTTATTTGGTTTTGGGTTCGTTTTTTTTTTTTTATTTTTTTTTTTTGTCCTTTGATGTATTTGGTTGCTGTTTATTAGTTTTATTTTTGGGAACGTGCGTATTTATATGTTGGGTGTCTTTAAGTATTTTTTTTATTTGGGTAGGAATTTTCTTAGTTTTTAGTGGTTGAGATTTTTTTCCATTTCGTTAATTAGTTTGGTTCCTAAAGTTAGATGTACAGAGTATTGGTTATTCTTTGAGTTAGTGTAGAATTTTGTTTATTTTTTTTTTAATAACGTTCAAGGTCAGTGGCACTGTTTGGAGTTTAGTCAATTGGTTTGATTTTTTTTAGTAGTTTTTGTGGTTTGCTGTGTGTGTTTCTACAGGGTTTTATTTTATTTTGGTTCCATTTTTCTGATGTGATGAGAACTGTTAGTGAAAAGAGTGTTAAGTGTCTTTTCGCTGGCAGTTGATTGGCTGGTGGAGTTATCTTGATGTTTTTGGAAGATATTGGTGGGAATTCAGTGCTGTTTGTTTTGTCATTTTATTTAGGAATTGGATTTTAAATGTAAAATTATAACTATAACGATAATTAAACTAAACAAATATATGTATAGAAATGGGAATAAAAAACTTAAAATTTAAATATCGACCGAATATATAAAAAAATTCCATGTAACGTAAATCATTATATATTATATTAAGATATATTATTTTTTAATACAGGGTATTATATATGTTTCTAGATATACAAAAATATAGATTATGGATAGAAACGAAACACCAATCAAAATATATAGAAATGTATGACAAATATATGTAGACATATATAGAAACAGAAAATATCCATGAATATAGAAAAAAAAAACTTGATACAATAATTAATTCAAGTCATAGTGTATATATAGTATTATAATACATTATGGGAAATATGTATTGAATACTTATAAATAACGTGCATCAACATGTTACAATATAATATGAAAAAATTACAGAAAAATACGTGAAAATTATAAATGTAAATATATTTTTTAAAATACATAAATACAGTGGATCTTTTATTTAAAAAAAGACAGGGGATTGACTATAAAAATTATAAACAAAAGAATATAAAGGTAGAAATTAAAGTATAGAAATACGTAATAAATAAATACAGATATTAAAAAAAATAAAAGAAAACCAAAGTTATACGGGAGATATGAAAAATAATTTTAAAAAAGGTAAATATATGTTAAACTTATATGTATATTAATGTAATTATTATCATACAGCATTAAAAGAAACAATACAAATAAATCTGAAAATAATTATACAATGCAGAAATTTAAAAATTTCAAGGTCATTTAAAAGAAGAAGGGTTTTTCTATTTGTTTATTTAGAGACAAACAAAAAATGTATTTCCTTTCGAGAAGGGAAAAGGAATCTTGTGTGTTCAGTGGGGACCAATAGAGGAATCTTTGGTGCATGTCCCTGCACTTGATGGCAGGCCATGCCTTTTGATGGCTTTGACTTTGGGAAAGATTTTTTTCTTTTTTTGGTTGTTTTCTGAAGTGTTCATGCCATGTCCCTCATATCTTGCCCCCTAAGTTATGTCTTCCTCCTTGACTTTTTCCCCTGCTTTTGCAACATCTGTGAGCTTAGTTTTGGCATCTTTGGTCCTTTGCACTGCACATGATATACTGCCAGGCCATTTTCTTAGAGTCACTAAATTTCCCAAATTTTCTTTTTTTCTCTTCCAATTGCAATTCCTTTGACGTTGACTCCTTTCCAGCGTGTTTGTAGGTCCTTCTTTTCTGTTTTGGCCTTCAGTGGGGATCAATTTTGGCAAGCTTTGCTGCATGTGCCTGCCCTTGGTGGCGTATGGCCTGCCTGCATTTTGAAGGCTTTGACTTTGGGAAAGATTTTTTCTTTTTTTTTTTTTTTTTATTATTGTAAGTATTCATGCCATGTCCCTCATATCTTGCCCCCTAAGTTGTGTCTTCCTCCTTGACTTTTTCCCCTGCTTTTGCAACCTCTGTGAGCTTAGTTTTGGCACCTTTTGGTCCTTTGCAATGCAGCTGATTTCCTCACAGCCTATTTTTTGAAGAGACGATAAGTCCGATTTTCTGCTTTTTCAATTGCATTTCATTTGGACCTATCTCCTTTCCAGAGTGTTTGTAAGCCTTTCTTTTGGGATCCGCAAGCTTCCTTTTCCCTTCCCGAAAGGAAATTTCATTTCCTTTCGGGAAGGGAAAAGGAATCTTTCGATTTCAATGCGGACCAATAGAGGAATCTTTGGTGCATGTCCCTGCACTTGATGGCAGGCCATGCCTTTTGATGGCTTTGACTTTGGGAAAGATTTTTTTCTTTTTTTGGTTGTTTTCTGAAGTGTTCATGCCATGTCCCTCATATCTTGCCCCCCAAGTTGTGTCTTCCTCCTTGACTTTTTCCCCTGCTTTTGCAACACCTGTGAGCTTAGTTTTGGCACCTTTTGGTCCTTTGCAATGCAGCTGATTTCCTCACAGCCTATTTTTTGAAGAGACGATAAGTCCGATTTTCTGCTTTTTCAATTGCATTTCATTTGGACCTATCTCCTTTCCAGAGTGTTTGTAAGCCTTTCTTTTGGGATCCGCAAGATTCCTTTTCCCTTCCCGAAAGAAAATTTCATTTCCTTTCGGGAAGGGAAAAGGAATCTTTCGATTTCAATGCGGACCAATAGAGGAATCTTTGGTGCATGTCCCTGCACTTGATGGCAGGCCATGCCTTTTGATGGCTTTGACTTTGGGAAAGATTTTTTTCTTTTTTTGGTTGTTTTCTGAAGTGTTCATGCCATGTCCCTCATATCTTGCCCCCCAAGTTGTGTCTTCCTCCTTGACTTTTTCCCCTGCTTTTGCAACACCTGTGAGCTTAGTTTTGGCACCTTTTGGTCCTTTGCACTGCACCTGATATAAGCCCAGGCCATTTTCTTAGAGTCACTAAATTTCCCAAATTTTCTTTTTTCCTCCTCCAATTGCAATTCCTTTGATGTTGTCTCCATTCCAGCGTGTTTGTAAGTCCTTCTTTTCTGTTTTGGCCTTCAGTGGGGATCAATTTTGAGCAACCTGTGCTGCATGTGCCTGCCCTTGGTGGCGTATGGCCTGCCTGCATTTTGATGGCTTTGACTTTGGGAAAGATTTTTTCTTTTTTTTTTCTTTTTTGTTTTAAGTATTCATGCCATGTCCCTCATATCTTGCTCCCTAAGTTGTGTCTTCCTCCTTGACTTTTTCCCCTGCTTTTGCAACATCTGTGAGCTTAGTTTTGGCATCTTTTGGTCCTTTCACTGCACCTGATATAAACCCAGGCCATTTTCTTAGAGTCACTAAATTTCCCAAATTTTCTTTTTTTCTCCTCCAATTGCAATTCCTTTGATGTTGACTCCTTTCCGGCGTGTTTGTAAGTCCTTCTTTTCTGTTTTGCCTTCAGTGGGGATCAATTTTGGCAAGCTTTGCTGCATGTGCCTGCCCTTGGTGGCGTATGGCCTGCCTGCATTTTGATGGCTTTGACTTTGGGAAAGATTTTTTCTTTTTTTTTTCTTTTTTGTTTTAAGTATTCATGCCATGTCCCTCATATCTTGCCCCCTAAGTTGTGTCTTCCTCCTTGACTTTTTCCCCTGCTTTTGCATCATCTGTGAGCCTATTTTTTGCATGTTTTGGTCCTTTGCAATGCAGCTGATTTCCTCACAGCCTATTTTTTGAAGACATTAAAATTACTGATTTTCTGCTTTTTTCAATTGCATTTCATTTGAACTTATCTCATTTCCAGAGTGTTTGCAAGCCTTTCTTTTGGGATTCACAAGATTCCTTTTCCCTTCCCGAAAGGAAATGAAATTTCCTTTCGGGAAGGGAAAAGAAATCTTGTGATTTCAATGGGGACGAATCGAAGAATCATTGGTGCATTTCCCTGCCCTTGATGGCATGCCATGCCTTTTGGTGGCTTTGACTTGGGGAAAGACTTTTTTCATTTTTTGGTTGATTTCTGAAGTGTCCATGCCATGTCCTCATATCTTGCCACCTAAGTTGTGTCTTCCTCCTTGACTTTTTCCCCTGCTTTTGCAACATCTGTGAGCTTAGTTTTTGCATCTTTTGGTCCTTCGCACTGCACCTGATATTATCCCGGGCCATTTCCTTACAGTCACTAAATTTCCCAAATTGTCTTTTTTTCTCCTCCAATTACAATTCCTTTGATGGTGTCTCCGCTCCAGCCTGTTTGTAGGCCCTTATTTTCTGTTTTGGCCTTCAGTGGGGATCAGATTTGGCAAGCTTTGCTGCATGTGCCTGCACTTGCTGGCGTATGGCCTGCCTGCATTTTGAAGGCTTTGACTTTGGGAACGATTTTTTCTTGTTTTTCTTTTTTCTTGTTTTAAATATTCATGCCATGTCCCTCATATCTTGCCCCCTAAGTTGTGTTTTCCTCCTTGACTTTTTCCGCTGCTTTTGAAATATCTGTGAGCTTTGTTTTGGCATCATTTAGTCCTTCGCACTGCACCTGACATAATCCCGGGCCATTTTCTTACAGTCACTAAATTTACCAAATTTACATTTTTACTTTTCCTAATGCAATATTTCCGATGCTGTCTCCATCCACCGCCCCTCACTGCCTGAAGCCCTGCCCCTCACACAGGGAGCCCCAGCCATGACTGCCTAGTGCCCCGCCCCGCACTGACTGGATCCCCACCCCTGAAAGCCTGGAACCCCGCGCCTCACTCATGGGGCCTTGCCCTTCATAATTGGAGCCCCGCCCCTCAAATATGGAGCCTTGCCCCTGACTGCATGGAGCCCTGCCCATCCCTCATGGATCCCCGCCCATCACTGGCTGGAGCCCTGCCCCACAAACATGGAGCCCTTTCCCTCACACATGGAGCCTTGCCCCTCTCTGGCTGGAGCCCTGCCACTAACACAAAGAGCCCCGGCCATCACTGCCCTGAGCCCCGCCCCTCACTGACTGGATCCCCACCCCTGAAAGCCTGGAACCCCAGCCTTCACTCATGGGGCCTTGCCCTTCATATTTGAAGCCCCGCCCCTCAAATATGGAGCCCTATCCCTCACTGCATGGAGCCCTGCCCATCCCACATGGAGCCCCTCCCATCACTGGCTGGAGCCCCGCCCCACACACATGGAGCCTTTTCCCTCACACATGGAGCCCTGCCCCTCTCTGGCTGCAGCCCTAACCCTAACACATGGAGCCTCGGCAATCACTGCCTAGAGCCCCACCCCTCACTGACTGGATCCCCACCCCTCACAGCCCGGAACCCCGCCCCTCACGCATGGAACCCCTTCCCTCACTCATGGAGCCCTGCCCATCCCACATGGAGCCCCGCCCATCACTGGCTGGAGCCCTGCCCCACACACATGGAGCCGCTTCCGTCACACATAGAGCACCGCCCCTCACTGCCTGAAGCCCTGCCCCTCACACATGGAGCCCCGCGTTTGTAGGTCCTTCTTTTCGGTTTTGGCCTTCAGTGGGGATCAATTTTGGCAAGCTTTGCTGCATGTGTCTGCACTTGCTGGCGTATGGCCTGCCTGCATTTTGATGGCTTTGACTTTGGGAAAGATTTTTTCTTGTTTTTTTTTTTTTTGTTTAACTGTTCATGCCATGTCCCTCATATCTTGCCCCGTAAGTTGTGTCTTCCTCCTTGACTATTTCCCCTGATTTTGCAACATCTCTTAGCTTAATTTTTGCATCTTTTGGTCCTTCGCACTGCACCTCATATAATCCCGGGCCATTTTCTTAGAGTAACTAGATTTCCCAAATTTCCTTTTTTTCTCCTCCAATTGCAATTCCTTTGATGGAGTCTCCATTCCAGTGTGTTTGTAGGTCCTTCTTTTCTGTTTGGGCCTTCAGTGGGGATCAATTTTGGCAAGCTTTTCTGCATGTGCCTGGACTTGCAGGTGTATGGCCTGCCTGCATTTTGATGGCTTTGACTTTAGAAAAATTTTTTTTTCGTTGTTTTGTGAAGTGTCCATGACATGTCCCTCATATCTTGCCCCCTAAGTTGTGTCTTCCTCCTTGACTTTCTCCCCTGCTTTTGCAACATCTGTGAGCCTATTTTTTGCATGTTTTGGTCCTTTGCAATGCAGCTGATTTCCTCACAGCCTATTTTTTGAAGACATTAAAATTACTGATTTTCTGCTTTTTTCAATTGCATTTCATTTGAACTTATCTCATTTCCAGAGTGTTTGCAAGCCTTTCTTTTGGGATTCACAAGATTCCTTTTCCCTTCCCGAAAGGAAATTTCATTTCCTTTCGGGAAGGGAAAAGGAATCTTGTGATTTCAATGGGGACGAATCGAAGAATCATTGGTGCATTTCCCTGCCCTCAATGGCATTCCATGCCTTTTGGTGGCTTTGACTTGGGGAAAGATTTTTTTCATTTTTTGGTTGATTTCTGAAGTGTCCATGCCATGTCCCTCATATCTTGCCACCTAAGTTGTGTCTTCCTCCTTGACTTTTTCCCCTGCTTTTGCAACATCTGTGAGCTTAGTTTTTGCATCTTTTGGTCCTTCGCACTGCACCTGATATTATCCCGGGCCATTTTCTTACAGTCACTAAATTTCCCAAATTTTCTTTTTTTCTCCTCCAATTACAATTCCTTTGATGGTGTCTCTGCTCCAGCCTGTTTGTAGGCCCTTATTTTCTGTTTTGGCCTTCAGTGGGGATCAGATTTGGCAAGCTTTGCTGCATGTGCCTGCACTTGCTGGCGTATGGCCTGCCTGCATTTTGAAGGCTTTGACTTTGGGAACGATTTTTTCTTGTTTTTCTTTTTTCTTGTTTTAAATATTCATGCCATGTCCCTCATATCTTGCCCCCTAAGTTGTGTTTTCCTCCTTGACTTTTTCCGCTGCTTTTGAAATATCTGTGAGCTTTGTTTTGGCATCATTTAGTCCTTCGCACTGCACCTGACATAATCCCGGGCCATTTTCTTACAGTCACTAAATTTACCAAATTTACATTTTTACTTTTCCTAATGCAATATTTCCGATGCTGTCTCCATCCACCGCCCCTCACTGCCTGAAGCCCTGCCCCTCACACAGGGAGCCCCAGCCATGACTGCCTAGTGCCCCGCCCCGCACTGACTGGATCCCCACCCCTGAAAGCCTGGAACCCCGCGCCTCACTCATGGGGCCTTGCCCTTCATAATTGGAGCCCCGCCCCTCAAAGATGGAGCCTTGCCCCTGACTGCATGGAGCCCTGCCCATCCCTCATGGATCCCCGCCCATCACTGGCTGGAGCCCTGCCCCACAAACATGGAGCCCTTTCCCTCACACATGGAGCCTTGCCCCTCTCTGGCTGGAGCCCTGCCACTAACACAAAGAGCCCCGGCCATCACTGCCCTGAGCCCCGCCCCTCACTGACTGGATCCCCACCCCTGAAAGCCTGGAACCCCAGCCTTCACTCATGGGGCCTTGCCCTTCATATTTGAAGCCCCGCCCCTCAAATATGGAGCCCTATCCCTCACTGCATGGAGCCCTGCCCATCCCACATGGAGCCCCGCCCATCACTGGCTGGAGCCCCGCCCCACACACATGGAGCCTTTTCCCTCACACATGGAGCCCTGCCCCTCTCTGGCTGCAGCCCTAACCCTAACACATGGAGCCTCGGCAATCACTGCCTAGAGCCCCACCCCTCACTGACTGGATCCCCACCCCTCACAGCCCGGAACCCCGCCCCTCACGCATGGAACCCCTTCCCTCACTCATGGAGCCCTGCCCATCCCACATGGAGCCCCGCCCATCACTGGCTGGAGCCCTGCCCCACACACATGGAGCCGCTTCCGTCACACATAGAGCACCGCCCCTCACTGCCTGAAGCCCTGCCCCTCACACATGGAGCCCCGCGTTTGTAGGTCCTTCTTTTCGGTTTTGGCCTTCAGTGGGGATCAATTTTGGCAAACTTTGCTGCATGTGTCTGCACTTGCTGGCCTATGGCCTGCCTGCATTTTGATGGCTTTGACTTTGGGAAAGATTTTTTCTTGTTTTTTTTTTTTTTGTTTAACTGTTCATGCCATGTCCCTCATATCTTGCCCTGTAAGTTGTGTCTTCCTCCTTGACTATTTCCCCTGATTTTGCAATATCTCTTAGCTTAATTTTTGCATCTTTTGGTCCTTCGCACTGCACCTCATATAATCCCGGGCCATTTTCTTAGAGTAACTAGATTTCCCAAATTTCCTTTTTTTCTCCTCCAATTGCAATTCCTTTGATGGAGTCTCCGTTCCAGTGTGTTTGTAGGTCCTTCTTTTCTGTTTGGGCCTTCAGTGGGGATCAATTTTGGCAAGCTTTGCTGCATGTGCCTGGACTTGCAGGTGTATGGCCTGCCTGCATTTTGATGGCTTTGACTTTGGAAAAATTTTTTTTTTTTCGTTGTTTTGTGAAGTGTCCATGCCATGTCCCTCATATCTTGCCCCCTAAGTTGTGTCTTCCTCCTTGACTTTTTCCCCTGCTTTTGCAACATCTGTGAGCCTATTTTTTGCATGTTTTGGTGCTTTGCATTGCAGCTGATTTCCTCACAGCCTATTTTTTGAAGACATTAAAATTACTGATTTTCTGCTTTTTTCAATTGCATTTCATTTGAACTTATCTCCTTTCCAGAGTGTTTGCAAGCCTTTCTTTTGGGATTCACAAGATTCCTTTTCCCTTCCCGAAAGGAAATTTCATTTCCTTTCGGGAAGGGAAAAGAAATCTTGTGATTTCAATGGGGACGAATCGAAGAATCATTGGTGCATTTCCCTGCCCTTGATGGCATGCCATGCCTTTTGGTGGCTTTGACTTGGGGAAAGATTTTTTTCATTTTTTGGTTGATTTCTGAAGTGTCCATGCCATGTCCTCATATCTTGCCCCCTAAGTTGTGTCTTCCTCCTTTACTTTTTCCCCTGCTTTTGCAACATCTGTGAGCTTAGTTTTTGCATCTTTTGGTCCTTCCCACTGCACCTGATATTATCCCGGGCCATTTCCTTACAGTCACTAAATTTCCCAAATTTTCTTTTTTTCTCCTCCAATTACAATTCCTTTGATGGTGTCTCCGCTCCAGCCTGTTTGTAGGCCCTTATTTTCTGTTTTGGCCTTCAGTGGGGATCAGATTTGGCAAGCTTTGCTGCATGTGCCTGCACTTGCTGGCGTATGGCCTGCCTGCATTTTGAAGGCTTTGACTTTGGGAACGATTTTTTCTTGTTTTTCTTTTTTCTTGTTTTAAATATTCATGCCATGTCCCTCATATCTTGCCCCCTAAGTTGTGTTTTCCTCCTTGACTTTTTCCGCTGCTTTTGAAATATCTGTGAGCTTTGTTTTGGCATCATTTAGTCCTTCGCACTGCACCTGACATAATCCCGGGCCATTTTCTTACAGTCACTAAATTTACCAAATTTACATTTTTACTTTTCCTAATGCAATATTTCCGATGCTGTCTCCATCCACCGCCCCTCACTGCCTGAAGCCCTGCCCCTCACACAGGGAGCCCCAGCCATGACTGCCTAGTGCCCCGCCCCGCACTGACTGGATCCCCACCCCTGAAAGCCTGGAACCCCGCGCCTCACTCATGGGGCCTTGCCCTTCATAATTGGAGCCCCGCCCCTCAAAGATGGAGCCTTGCCCCTGACTGCATGGAGCCCTGCCCATCCCTCATGGATCCCCGCCCATCACTGGCTGGAGCCCTGCCCCACAAACATGGAGCCCTTTCCCTCACATATGGAGCCTTGCCCCTCTCTGGCTGGAGCCCTGCCACTAACACAAAGAGCCCCGGCCATCACTGCCCTGAGCCCCGCCCCTCACTGACTGGATCCCCACCCCTGAAAGCCTGGAACCCCAGCCTTCACTCATGGGGCCTTGCCCTTCATATTTGAAGCCCCGCCCCTCAAATATGGAGCCCTATCCCTCACTGCATGGAGCCCTGCCCATCCCACATGGAGCCCCGCCCATCACTGGCTGGAGCCCCGCCCCACACACATGGAGCCTTTTCCCTCACACATGGAGCCCTGCCCCTCTCTGGCTGCAGCCCTAACCCTAACACATGGAGCCTCGGCAATCACTGCCTAGAGCCCCACCCCTCACTGACTGGATCCCCACCCCTCACAGCCCGGAACCCCGCCCCTCACGCATGGAACCCCTTCCCTCACTCATGGAGCCCTGCCCATCCCACATGGAGCCCCGCCCATCACTGGCTGGAGCCCTGCCCCACACACATGGAGCCGCTTCCGTCACACATAGAGCACCGCCCCTCACTGCCTGAAGCCCTGCCCCTCACACATGGAGCCCCGCGTTTGTAGGTCCTTCTTTTCGGTTTTGGCCTTCAGTGGGGATCAATTTTGGCAAACTTTGCTGCATGTGTCTGCACTTGCTGGCCTATGGCCTGCCTGCATTTTGATGGCTTTGACTTTGGGAAAGATTTTTTCTTGTTTTTTTTTTTTTTGTTTAACTGTTCATGCCATGTCCCTCATATCTTGCCCTGTAAGTTGTGTCTTCCTCCTTGACTATTTCCCCTGATTTTGCAATATCTCTTAGCTTAATTTTTGCATCTTTTGGTCCTTCGCACTGCACCTCATATAATCCCGGGCCATTTTCTTAGAGTAACTAGATTTCCCAAATTTCCTTTTTTTCTCCTCCAATTGCAATTCCTTTGATGGAGTCTCCGTTCCAGTGTGTTTGTAGGTCCTTCTTTTCTGTTTGGGCCTTCAGTGGGGATCAATTTTGGCAAGCTTTGCTGCATGTGCCTGGACTTGCAGGTGTATGGCCTGCCTGCATTTTGATGGCTTTGACTTTGGAAAAATTTTTTTTTTTTCGTTGTTTTGTGAAGTGTCCATGCCATGTCCCTCATATCTTGCCCCCTAAGTTGTGTCTTCCTCCTTGACTTTTTCCCCCTGCTTTTGCAACATCTGTGAGCCTATTTTTTGCATGTTTTGGTGCTTTGCATTGCAGCTGATTTCCTCACAGCCTATTTTTTGAAGACATTAAAATTACTGATTTTCTGCTTTTTTCAATTGCATTTCATTTGAACTTATCTCCTTTCCAGAGTGTTTGCAAGCCTTTCTTTTGGGATTCACAAGATTCCTTTTCCCTTCCCGAAAGGAAATTTCATTTCCTTTCGGGAAGGGAAAAGAAATCTTGTGATTTCAATGGGGACGAATCGAAGAATCATTGGTGCATTTCCCTGCCCTTGATGGCATGCCATGCCTTTTGGTGGCTTTGACTTGGGGAAAGATTTTTTTCATTTTTTGGTTGATTTCTGAAGTGTCCATGCCATGTCCTCATATCTTGCCCCCTAAGTTGTGTCTTCCTCCTTTACTTTTTCCCCTGCTTTTGCAACATCTGTGAGCTTAGTTTTTGCATCTTTTGGTCCTTCCCACTGCACCTGATATTATCCCGGGCCATTTCCTTACAGTCACTAAATTTCCCAAATTTTCTTTTTTTCTCCTCCAATTACAATTCCTTTGATGGTGTCTCCGCTCCAGCCTGTTTGTAGGCCCTTATTTTCTGTTTTGGCCTTCAGTGGGGATCAGATTTGGCAAGCTTTGCTGCATGTGCCTGCACTTGCTGGCGTATGGCCTGCCTGCATTTTGAAGGCTTTGACTTTGGGAACGATTTTTTCTTGTTTTTCTTTTTTCTTGTTTTAAATATTCATGCCATGTCCCTCATATCTTGCCCCCTAAGTTGTGTTTTCCTCCTTGACTTTTTCCGCTGCTTTTGAAATATCTGTGAGCTTTGTTTTGGCATCATTTAGTCCTTCGCACTGCACCTGACATAATCCCGGGCCATTTTCTTACAGTCACTAAATTTACCAAATTTACATTTTTACTTTTCCTAATGCAATATTTCCGATGCTGTCTCCATCCACCGCCCCTCACTGCCTGAAGCCCTGCCCCTCACACAGGGAGCCCCAGCCATGACTGCCTAGTGCCCCGCCCCGCACTGACTGGATCCCCACCCCTGAAAGCCTGGAACCCCGCGCCTCACTCATGGGGCCTTGCCCTTCATAATTGGAGCCCCGCCCCTCAAATATGGAGCCTTGCCCCTGACTGCATGGAGCCCTGCCCATCCCTCATGGATCCCCGCCCATCACTGGCTGGAGCCCTGCCCCACAAACATGGAGCCCTTTCCCTCACATATGGAGCCTTGCCCCTCTCTGGCTGGAGCCCTGCCACTAACACAAAGAGCCCCGGCCATCACTGCCCTGAGCCCCGCCCCTCACTGACTGGATCCCCACCCCTGAAAGCCTGGAACCCCAGCCTTCACTCATGGGGCCTTGCCCTTCATATTTGAAGCCCCCGCCCCTCAAATATGGAGCCCTATCCCTCACTGCATGGAGCCCTGCCCATCCCACATGGAGCCCCGCCCATCACTGGCTGGAGCCCCGCCCCACACACATGGAGCCTTTTCCCTCACACATGGAGCCCTGCCCCTCTCTGGCTGCAGCCCTAACCCTAACACATGGAGCCTCGGCAATCACTGCCTAGAGCCCCACCCCTCACTGACTGGATCCCCACCCCTCACAGCCCGGAACCCCGCCCCTCACGCATGGAACCCCTTCCCTCACTCATGGAGCCCTGCCCATCCCACATGGAGCCCCGCCCATCACTGGCTGGAGCCCTGCCCCACAAACATGGAGCCGCTTCCGTCACACATAGAGCACCGCCCCTCACTGCCTGAAGCCCTGCCCCTCACACATGGAGCCCCGCGTTTGTAGGTCCTTCTTTTCGGTTTTGGCCTTCACTGGGGATCAATTTTGGCAAGCTTTGCTGCATGTGTCTGCACTTGCTGGCGTATGGCCTGCCTGCATTTTGATGGCTTTGACTTTGGGAAAGATTTTTTCTTTTTTTTTTTTTTTGTTTAACTGTTCATGCCATGTCCCTCATATCTTGCCCCGTAAGTTGTGTCTTCCTCCTTGACTATTTCCCCTGATTTTGCAACATCTCTTAGCTTAATTTTTGCATCTTTTGGTCCTTCGCACTGCACCTCATATAATCCCGGGCCATTTTCTTAGAGTAACTAGATTTCCCAAATTTCCTTTTTTTCTCCTCCAATTGCAATTCCTTTGATGGAGTCTCCGTTCCAGTGTGTTTGTAGGTCCTTCTTTTCTGTTTGGGCCTTCAGTGGGGATCAATTTTGGCAAGCTTTGCTGCATGTGCCTGGACTTGCTGGTGTATGGCCTGCCTGCATTTTGATGGCTTTGACTTTGGAAAAATTTTTTTTTTTTCGTTGTTTTGTGAAGTGTCCATGCCATGTCCCCCACATCTTGCCCCCTAAGTTGTGTCTTCCTCCTTGACTTTTTCCCCTGCTTTTGCAACATCTCTGAGCCTATTTTTTGCATGTTTTGGTCCTTTGCAATGCAGCTGATTTCCTCACAGCCTATTTTTTGAAGACATTAAAATTACTGATTTTCTGCTTTTTTCAATTGCATTTCATTTGAACTTATCTCATTTCCAGAGTGTTTGCAAGCCTTTCTTTTGGGATTCACAAGATTCCTTTTCCCTTCCCGAAAGGAAATTTCATTTCCTTTCGGGAAGGGAAAAGGAATCTTGTGATTTCAATGGGGACGAATCGAAGAATCATTGGTGCATTTCCCTGCCCTTGATGGCATGCCATGCCTTTTGGTGGCTTTGACTTGGGGAAAGATTTTTTTCATTTTTTGGTTGATTTCTGAAGTGTCCATGCCATGTCCTCATATCTTGCCCCCTAAGTTGTGTCTTCCTCCTTGACTTTTTCCCCTGCTTTTGCAACATCTGTGAGCTTAGTTTTTGCATCTTTTGGTCCTTCGCACTGCACCTGATATTATCCCGGGCCATTTCCTTACAGTCACTAAATTTCCCAAATTTTCTTTTTTTCTCCTCCAATTACAATTCCTTTGATGGTGTCTCCGCTCCAGCCTGTTTGTAGGCCCTTCTTTTCTGTTTTGGCCTTCAGTGGGGATCAGATTTGGCAAGCTTTGCTGCATGTGCCTGCACTTGCTGGCGTATGGCCTGCCTGCATTTTGAAGGCTTTGACTTTGGGAACGATTTTTTCTTGTTTTTCTTTTTTCTTGTTTTAAATATTCATGCCATGTCCCTCATATCTTGCCCCCTAAGTTGTGTTTTCCTCCTTGACTTTTTCCGCTGCTTTTGAAATATCTGTGAGCTTTGTTTTGGCATCATTTAGTCCTTCGCACTGCACCTGACATAATCCCGGGCCATTTTCTTACAGTCACTAAATTTACCAAATTTACATTTTTACTTTTCCTAATGCAATATTTCCGATGCTGTCTCCATCCACCGCCCCTCACTGCCTGAAGCCCTGCCCCTCACACAGGGAGCCCCAGCCATGACTGCCTAGTGCCCCGCCCCACACTGACTGGATCCCCACCCCTGAAAGCCTGGAACCCCGCGCCTCACTCATGGGGCCTTGCCCTTCATAATTGGAGCCCCGCCCCTCAAATATGGAGCCTTGCCCCTGACTGCATGGAGCCCTGCCCATCCCTCATGGATCCCCGCCCATCACTGGCTGGAGCCCTGCCCCACAAACATGGAGCCCTTTCCCTCACACATGGAGCCTTGCCCCTCTCTGGCTGGAGCCCTGCCCCTAACACAAAGAGCCCCGGCCATCACTGCCCTGAGCCCCGCCCCTCACTGACTGGATCCCCACCCCTGAAAGCCTGGAACCCCGGCCTTCACTCATGGGGCCTTGCCCTTCATATTTGAAGCCCCGCCCCTCAAATATGGAGCCCTATCCCTCACTGCATGGAGCCCTGCCCATCCCACATGGAGCCCCGCCCATCACTGGCTGGAGCCCCGCCCCACACACATGGAGCCTTTTCCCTCACACATGGAGCCCTGCCCCTCTCTGGCTGCAGCCCTAACCCTAACACATGGAGCCTCGGCAATCACTGCCTAGAGCCCCACCCCTCACTGACTGGATCCCCACCCCTCACAGCCCGGAACCCCGCCCCTCACGCATGGAACCCCTTCCCTCACTCATGGAGCCCTGCCCATCCCACATGGAGCCCCGCCCATCACTGGCTGGAGCCCTGCCCCACACACATGGAGCCGCTTCCGTCACACATAGAGCACCGCCCCTCACTGCCTGAAGCCCTGCCCCTCACACATGGAGCCCCGCGTTTGTAGGTCCTTCTTTTCGGTTTTGGCCTTCAGTGGGGATCAATTTTGGCAAACTTTGCTGCATGTGTCTGCACTTGCTGGCGTATGGCCTGCCTGCATTTTGATGGCTTTGACTTTGGGAAAGATTTTTTCTTGTTTTTTTTTTTTTGTTTAACTGTTGATGCCATGTCCCTCATATCTTGCCCCGTAAGTTGTGTCTTCCTCCTTGACTTTTTCCCCTGCTTTTGCAACATCTGTGAGCCTATTTTTTGCATGTTTTGGTCCTTTGCAATGCAGCTGATTTCCTCACAGCCTATTTTTTGAAGACATTAAAATTACTGATTTTCTGCTTTTTTCAATTGCATTTCATTTGAACTTATCTCCTTTCCAGAGTGTTTGCAAGCCTTTCTTTTGGGATTCACAAGATTCCTTTTCCCTTCCCGAAAGGAAATTTCATTTCCTTTCGGGAAGGGAAAAGAAATCTTGTGATTTCAATGGGGACGAATCGAAGAATCATTGGTGCATTTCCCTGCCCTTGATGGCATGCCATGCCTTTTGGTGGCTTTGACTTGGGGAAAGATTTTTTTCATTTTTTGGTTGATTTCTGAAGTGTCCATGCCATGTCCTCATATCTTGCCACCTAAGTTGTGTCTTCCTCCTTGACTTTTTCCCCTGCTTTTGCAACATCTGTGAGCTTAGTTTTTGCATCTTTTGGTCCTTCGCACTGCACCTGATATTATCCCGGGCCATTTCCTTCCAGTCACTTAATTTCCCAAATTGTCTTTTTTTCTCCTCCAATTACAATTCCTTTGATGGTGTCTCCGCTCCAGCCTGTTTGTAGGCCCTTATTTTCTGTTTTGGCCTTCAGTGGGGATCAGATTTGGCAAGCTTTGCTGCATGTGCCTGCACTTGCTGGCGTATGGCCTGCCTGCATTTTGAAGGCTTTGACTTTGGGAACGATTTTTTCTTGTTTTTCTTTTTTCTTGTTTTAAATATTCATGCCATGTCCCTCATATCTTGCCCCCTAAGTTGTGTTTTCCTTCTTGACTTTTTCCGCTGCTTTTGAAATATCTGTGAGCTTTGTTTTGGCATCATTTAGTCCTTCGCACTGCACCTGACATAATCCCGGGCCATTTTCTTACAGTCATTAAATTTACCAAATTTACATTTTTACTTTTCCTAATGCAATATTTCCGATGCTGTCTCCATCCACCGCCCCTCACTGCCTGAAGCCCTGCCCCTTACACAGGGAGCCCCAGCCATGACTGCCTAGTGCCCCGCCCCGCACTGACTGGATCCCCACCCCTGAAAGCCTGGAACCCCGCGCCTCACTCATGGGGCCTTGCCCTTCATAATTGGAGCCCCGCCCCTCAAATATGGAGCCTTGCCCCTGACTGCATGGAGCCCTGCCCATCCCTCATGGATCCCCGCCCATCACTGGTTGGAGCCCTGCCCCACAAACATGGAGCCCTTTCCCTCACACATGGAGCCTTGCCCCTCTCTGGCTGGAGCCCTGCCACTAACACAAAGAGCCCCGGCCATCACTGCCCTGAGCCCCGCCCCTCACTGACTGGATCCCCACCCCTGAAAGCCTGGAACCCCGGCCTTCACTCATGGGGCCTTGCCCTTCATATTTGAAGCCCCCGCCCCTCAAATATGGAGCCCTATCCCTCACTGCATGGAGCCCTGCCCATCCCACATGGAGCCCCGCCCATCACTGGCTGGAGCCCCGCCCCACACACATGGAGCCTTTTCCCTCACACATGGAGCCCTGCCCCTCTCTGGCTGCAGCCCTAACCCTAACACATGGAGCCTCGGCAATCACTGCCTAGAGCCCCACCCCTCACTGACTGGATCCCCACCCCTCACAGCCCGGAACCCCGCCCCTCACGCATGGAACCCCTTCCCTCACTCATGGAGCCCTGCCCATCCCACATGGAGCCCCGCCCATCACTGGCTGGAGCCCTGCCCCACACACATGGAGCCGCTTCCGTCACACATAGAGCACCGCCCCTCACTGCCTGAAGCCCTGCCCCTCACACATGGAGCCCCGCGTTTGTAGGTCCTTCTTTTCGGTTTTGGCCTTCAGTGGGGATCAATTTTGGCAAGCTTTGCTGCATGTGTCTGCACTTGCTGGCGTATGGCCTGCCTGCATTTTGATGGCTTTGACTTTGGGAAAGATTTTTCTTGGTTTTTTTTTTTTGTTTAACTGTTCATGCCATGTCCCTCATATCTTGCCCCCTAAGTTGTGTCTTCCTCCTTGAATATTTCCCCTAATTTTGCAACATCTCTTAGCTTAATTTTTGCATCTTTTGGTCCTTCGCACTGCACCTCATATAATCCCGGGCCATTTTCTTAGAGTAACTAGATTTCCCAAATTTCCTTTTTTTCTCCTCCAATTGCAATTCCTTTGATGGAGTCTCCGTTCCAGTGTGTTTGTAGGTCCTTCTTTTCTGTTTGGGCCTTCAGTGGGGATGAATTTTTGCAAGCTTTGCTGCATGTGCCTGGACTTGCTGGTGTATGGCATGCCTGCATTTTGATGGCTTTGACTTTGGAAAAATTTTTTTTTCGTTGTTTTGTGAAGTGTCCATGCCATGTCCCTCATATCTTGCCCCCTAAGTTGTGTCTTCCTCCTTGACTTTTTCCCCTGCTTTTGCAACATCTGTGAGCCTATTTTTTGCATGTTTTGGTCCTTTGCAATGCAGCTGATTTCCTCACAGCCTATTTTTTGAAGACATTAAAATTACTGATTTTCTGCTTTTTTCAATTGCATTTCATTTGAACTTATCTCCTTTCCAGAGTGTTTGCAAGCCTTTCTTTTGGGATTCACAAGATTCCTTTTCCCTTCCCGAAAGGAAATTTCATTTCCTTTCGGGAAGGGAAAAGAAATCTTGTGATTTCAATGGGGACGAATCGAAGAATCATTGGTGCATTTCCCTGCCCTTGATGGCATGCCATGCCTTTTGGTGGCTTTGACTTGGGGAAAGATTTTTTTCATTTTTTGGTTGATTTCTGAAGTGTCCATGCCATGTCCTCATATCTTGCCACCTAAGTTGTGTCTTCCTCCTTGACTTTTTCCCCTGCTTTTGCAACATCTGTGAGCTTAGTTTTTGCATCTTTTGGTCCTTCGCACTGCACCTGATATTATCCCGGGCCATTTCCTTACAGTCACTAAATTTCCCAAATTGTCTTTTTTTCTCCTCCAATTACAATTCCTTTGATGGTGTCTCCGCTCCAGCCTGTTTGTAGGCCCTTATTTTCTGTTTTGGCCTTCAGTGGGGATCAGATTTGGCAAGCTTTGCTGCATGTGCCTGCACTTGCTGGCGTATGGCCTGCCTGCATTTTGAAGGCTTTGACTTTGGGAACGATTTTTTCTTGTTTTTCTTTTTTCTTGTTTTAAATATTCATGCCATGTCCCTCATATCTTGCCCCCTAAGTTGTGTTTTCCTCCTTGACTTTTTCCGCTGCTTTTGAAATATCTGTGAGCTTTGTTTTGGCATCATTTAGTCCTTCGCACTGCACCTGACATAATCCCGGCCCATTTTCTTACAGTCACTAAATTTACCAAATTTACATTTTTACTTTTCCTAATGCAATATTTCCGATGCTGTCTCCATCCACCGCCCCTCACTGCCTGAAGCCCTGCCCCTCACACAGGGAGCCCCAGCCATGACTGCCTAGTGCCCCGCCCCGCACTGACTGGATCCCCACCCCTGAAAGCCTGGAACCCCGCGCCTCACTCATGGGGCCTTGCCCTTCATAATTGGAGCCCCGCCCCTCAAATATGGAGCCTTGCCCCTGACTGCATGGAGCCCTGCCCATCCCTCATGGATCCCCGCCCATCACTGGCTGGAGCCCTGCCCCACAAACATGGAGCCCTTTCCCTCACACATGGAGCCTTGCCCCTCTCTGGCTGGAGCCCTGCCCCTAACAAAAAGAGCCCCGGCCATCACTGCCCTGAGCCCCGCCCCTCACTGACTGGATCCCCCACCCCTGAAAGCCTGGAACCCCGGCCTTCACTCATGGGGCCTTGCCCTTCATATTTGAAGCCCCGCCCCTCAAATATGGAGCCCTATCCCTCACTGCATGGAGCCCTGCCCATCCCACATGGAGCCCCGCCCATCACTGGCTGGAGCCCCGCCCCACACACATGGAGCCTTTTCCCTCACACATGGAGCCCTGCCCCTCTCTGGCTGCAGCCCTAACCCTAACACATGGAGCCTCGGCAATCACTGCCTAGAGCCCCACCCCTCACTGACTGGATCCCCACCCCTCACAGCCCGGAACCCCGCCCCTCACGCATGGAACCCCTTCCCTCACTCATGGAGCCCTGCCCATCCCACATGGAGCCCCGCCCATCACTGGCTGGAGCCCTGCCCCACACACATGGAGCCGCTTCCGTCACACATAGAGCACCGCCCCTCACTGCCTGAAGCCCTGCCCCTCACACATGGAGCCCCGCGTTTGTAGGTCCTTCTTTTCGGTTTTGGCCTTCAGTGGGGATCAATTTTGGCAAGCTTTGCTGCATGTGTCTGCACTTGCTGGCGTATGGCCTGCCTGCATTTTGATGGCTTTGACTTTGGGAAAGATTTTTTCTTGTTTTTTTTTTTTTGTTTAACTGTTCATGCCATGTCCCTCATATCTTGCCCCCTAAGTTGTGTCTCCTCCTTGAATATTTCCCCTAATTTTGCAACATCTCTTAGCTTAATTTTTGCATCTTTTGGTCCTTCGCACTGCACCTCATATAATCCCGGGCCATTTTCTTAGAGTAACTAGATTTCCCAAATTTCCTTTTTTTCTCCTCCAATTGCAATTCCTTTGATGGAGTCTCCGTTCCAGTGTGTTTGTAGGTCCTTCTTTTCTGTTTGGGCCTTCAGTGGGGATGAATTTTTGCAAGCTTTGCTGCATGTGCCTGGACTTGCTGGTGTATGGCATGCCTGCATTTTGATGGCTTTGACTTTGGAAAAATTTTTTTTTTCGTTGTTTTGTGAAGTGTCCATGCCATGTCCCTCATATCTTGCCCCCTAAGTTGTGTCTTCCTCCTTGACTTTTTCCCCTGCTTTTGCAACATCTGTGAGCCTATTTTTTGCATCTTTTGGTCCTTTGCAATGCAGCTGATTTCCTCACAGCCTATTTTTTGAAGACATTAAAATTACTGATTTTCTGCTTTTTTCAATTGCATTTCATTTGAACTTATCTCCTTTCCAGAGTGTTTGCAAGCCTTTCTTTTGGGATTCACAAGATTCCTTTTCCCTTCCCGAAAGGAAATTTCATTTCCTTTCGGGAAGGGAAAAGAAATCTTGTGATTTCAATGGGGGCGAATCGAGGAATCATTGGTGCATTTCCCTGCCCTTGATGGCATGCCATGCCTTTTGGTGGCTTTGACTTGGGGAAAGATTTTTTTCATTTTTTGGTTGATTTCTGAAGTGTCCATGCCATGTCCTCATATCTTGCCACCTAAGTTGTGTCTTCCTCCTTGACTTTTTCCCCTGCTTTTGCAACATCTGTGAGCTTAGTTTTTGCATCTTTTGGTCCTTCGCACTGCACCTGATATTATCCCGGGCCATTTCCTTACAGTCACTAAATTTCCCAAATTGTCTTTTTTTCTCCTCCAATTACAATTCCTTTGATGGTGTCTCCGCTCCAGCCTGTTTGTAGGCCCTTATTTTCTGTTTTGGCCTTCAGTGGGGATCAGATTTGGCAAGCTTTGCTGCATGTGCCTGCACTTGCTGGCGTATGGCCTGCCTGCATTTTGAAGGCTTTGACTTTGGGAACGATTTTTTCTTGTTTTTCTTTTTTCTTGTTTTAAATATTCATGCCATGTCCCTCATATCTTGCCCCCTAAGTTGTGTTTTCCTCCTTGACTTTTTCCGCTGCTTTTGAAATATCTGTGAGCTTTGTTTTGGCATCATTTAGTCCTTGGCACTGCACCTGACATAATCCCGGGCCATTTTCTTACAGTCACTAAATTTACCAAATTTACATTTTTACTTTTCCTAATGCAATATTTCCGATGCTGTCTCCATCCACCGCCCCTCACTGCCTGAAGCCCTGCCCCTCACACAGGGAGCCCCAGCCATGACTGCCTAGTGCCCCGCCCCACACTGACTGGATCCCCACCCCTGAAAGCCTGGAACCCCGCGCCTCACTCATGGGGCCTTGCCCTTCATAATTGGAGCCCCGCCCCTCAAATATGGAGCCTTGCCCCTGACTGCATGGAGCCCTGCCCATCCCTCATGGATCCCCGCCCATCACTGGCTGGAGCCCTGCCCCACAAACATGGAGCCCTTTCCCTCACACATGGAGCCTTGCCCCTCTCTGGCTGGAGCCCTGCCCCTAACAAAAAGAGCCCCGGCCATCACTGCCCTGAGCCCCGCCCCTCACTGACTGGATCCCCACCCCTGAAAGCCTGGAACCCCGGCCTTCACTCATGGGGCCTTGCCCTTCATATTTGAAGCCCCGCCCCTCAAATATGGAGCCCTATCCCTCACTGCATGGAGCCCTGCCCATCCCACATGGAGCCCCGCCCATCACTGGCTGGAGCCCCGCCCCACACACATGGAGCCTTTTCCCTCACACATGGAGCCCTGCCCCTCTCTGGCTGCAGCCCTAACCCTAACACATGGAGCCTCGGCAATCACTGCCTAGAGCCCCACCCCTCACTGACTGGATCCCCACCCCTCACAGCCCGGAACCCCGCCCCTCACGCATGGAACCCCTTCCCTCACTCATGGAGCCCTGCCCATCCCACATGGAGCCCCGCCCATCACTGGCTGGAGCCCTGCCCCACACACATGGAGCCGCTTCCGTCACACATAGAGCACCGCCCCTCACTGCCTGAAGCCCTGCCCCTCACACATGGAGCCCCGCCTTTGTAGGTCCTTCTTTTCGGATTTGGCCTTCAGTGGGGATCAATTTTGGCAAGCTTTGCTGCATGTGTCTGCACTTGCTGGCGTATGGCCTGCCTGCATTTTGATGGCTTTGACTTTGGGAAAGATTTTTTCTTGTTTTTTTTTTTTTGTTTAACTGTTCATGCCATGTCCCTCATATCTTGCCCCGTAAGTTGTGTCTTCCTCCTTGACTTTTTCCCCTGCTTTTGCAACATCTGTGAGCCTATTTTTTGCATGTTTTGGTCCTTTGCAATGCAGCTGATTTCCTCACAGCCTATTTTTTGAAGACATTAAAATTACTGATTTTCTGCTTTTTTCAATTGCATTTCATTTGAACTTATCTCCTTTCCAGAGTGTTTGCAAGCCTTTCTTTTGGGATTCACAAGATTCCTTTTCCCTTCCCGAAAGGAAATTTCATTTCCTTTCGGGAAGGGAAAAGAAATCTTGTGATTTCAATGGGGACGAATCGCAGAATCATTGGTGCATTTCCCTGCCCTTGATGGCATGCCATGCCTTTTGGTGGCTTTGACTTGGGGAAAGATTTTTTTCATTTTTTGGTTGATTTCTGAAGTGTCCATGCCATGTCCTCATATCTTGCCACCTAAGTTGTGTCTTCCTCCTTGACTTTTTCCCCTGCTTTTGCAACATCTGTGAGCTTAGTTTTTGCATCTTTTGGTCCTTCGCACTGCACCTGATATTATCCCGGGCCATTTCCTTACAGTCACTAAATTTCCCAAATTGTCTTTTTTTTCTCCTCCAATTACAATTCCTTTGATGGTGTCTCCGCTCCAGCCTGTTTGTAGGCCCTTATTTTCTGTTTTGGCCTTCAGTGGGGATCAGATTTGGCAAGCTTTGCTGCATGTGCCTGCACTTGCTGGCGTATGGCCTGCCTGCATTTTGAAGGCTTTGACTTTGGGAACGATTTTTTCTTGTTTTTCTTTTTTCTTGTTTTAAATATTCATGCCATGTCCCTCATATCTTGCCCCCTAAGTTGTGTTTTCCTTCTTGACTTTTTCCGCTGCTTTTGAAATATCTGTGAGCTTTGTTTTGGCATCATTTAGTCCTTCGCACTGCACCTGACATAATCCCGGGCCATTTTCTTACAGTCATTAAATTTACCAAATTTACATTTTTACTTTTCCTAATGCAATATTTCCGATGCTGTCTCCATCCACCGCCCCTCACTGCCTGAAGCCCTGCCCCTTACACAGGGAGCCCCAGCCATGACTGCCTAGTGCCCCGCCCCGCACTGACTGGATCCCCACCCCTGAAAGCCTGGAACCCCGCGCCTCACTCATGGGGCCTTGCCCTTCATAATTGGAGCCCCGCCCCTCAAATATGGAGCCTTGCCCCTGACTGCATGGAGCCCTGCCCATCCCTCATGGATCCCCGCCCATCACTGGCTGGAGCCCTGCCCCACAAACATGGAGCCCTTTCCCTCACACATGGAGCCTTGCCCCTCTCTGGCTGGAGCCCTGCCACTAACACAAAGAGCCCCGGCCATCACTGCCCTGAGCCCCGCCCCTCACTGACTGGATCCCCACCCCTGAAAGCCTGGAACCCCGGCCTTCACTCATGGGGCCTTGCCCTTCATATTTGAAGCCCCGCCCCTCAAATATGGAGCCCTATCCCTCACTGCATGGAGCCCTGCCCATCCTACATGGAACCCCGCCCATCACTGGCTGGAGCCCCGCCCCACACACATGGAGCCTTTTCCCTCACACATGGAGCCCTGCCCCTCTCTGGCTGCAGCCCTAACCCTAACACATGGAGCCTCGGCAATCACTGCCTAGAGCCCCACCCCTCACTGACTGGATCCCCACCCCTCACAGCCCGGAACCCCGCCCCTCACGCATGGAACCCCTTCCCTCACTCATGGAGCCCTGCCCATCCCACATGGAGCCCCGCCCATCACTGGCTGGAGCCCTGCCCCACACACATGGAGCCGCTTCCGTCACACATAGAGCACCGCCCCTCACTGCCTGAAGCCCTGCCCCTCACACATGGAGCCCCGCGTTTGTAGGTCCTTCTTTTCGGTTTTGGCCTTCAGTGGGGATCAATTTTGGCAAGCTTTGCTGCATGTGTCTGCACTTGCTGGCGTATGGCCTGCCTGCATTTTGATGGCTTTGACTTTGGGAAAAATTTTTTCTTGGTTTTTTTTTTTTGTTTAACTGTTCATGCCATGTCCCTCATATCTTGCCCCCTAAGTTGTGTCTTCCTCCTTGAATATTTCCCCTAATTTTGCAACATCTCTTAGCTTAATTTTTGCATCTTTTGGTCCTTCGCACTGCACCTCATATAATCCCGGGCCATTTTCTTAGAGTAACTAGATTTCCCAAATTTCCTTTTTTTCTCCTCCAATTGCAATTCCTTTGATGGAGTCTCCGTTCCAGTGTGTTTGTAGGTCCTTCTTTTCTGTTTGGGCCTTCAGTGGGGATGAATTTTTGCAAGCTTTGCTGCATGTGCCTGGACTTGCTGGTGTATGGCATGCCTGCATTTTGATGGCTTTGACTTTGGAAAAATTTTTTTCTTTTCGTTGTTTTGTGAAGTGTCCATTCCATGTCCCTCATATCTTGCCCCCTAAGTTGTGTCTTCCTCCTTGACTTTTTCCCCTGCTTTTGCAACATCTGTGAGCCTATTTTTTGCATGTTTTGGTCCTTTGCAATGCAGCTGATTTCCTCACAGCCTATTTTTTGAAGACATTAAAATTACTGATTTTCTGCTTTTTTCAATTGCATTTCATTTGAACTTATCTCCTTTCCAGAGTGTTTGCAAGCCTTTCTTTTGGGATTCACAAGATTCCTTTTCCCTTCCCGAAAGGAAATTTCATTTCCTTTCGGGAAGGGAAAAGAAATCTTGTGATTTCAATGGGGACGAATCGAAGAATCATTGGTGCATTTCCCTGCCCTTGATGGCATGCCATGCCTTTTGGTGGCTTTGACTTGGGGAAAGATTTTTTTCATTTTTTGGTTGATTTCTGAAGTGTCCATGCCATGTCCTCATATCTTGCCACCTAAGTTGTGTCTTCCTCCTTGACTTTTTGCCCTGCTTTTGCAACATCTGTGAGCTTAGTTTTTGCATCTTTTGGTCCTTCGCACTGCACCTGATATTATCCCGGGCCATTTCCTTACAGTCACTAAATTTCCCAAATTGTCTTTTTTTCTCCTCCAATTACAATTCCTTTGATGGTGTCTCCGCTCCAGCCTGTTTGTAGGCCCTTATTTTCTGTTTTGGCCTTCAGTGGGGATCAGATTTGGCAAGCTTTGCTGCATGTGCCTGCACTTGCTGGCGTATGGCCTGCCTGCATTTTGAAGGCTTTGACTTTGGGAACGATTTTTTCTTGTTTTTCTTTTTTCTTGTTTTAAATATTCATGCCATGTCCCTCATATCTTGCCCCCTAAGTTGTGTTTTCCTTCTTGACTTTTTCCGCTGCTTTTGAAATATCTGTGAGCTTTGTTTTGGCATCATTTAGTCCTTCGCACTGCACCTGACATAATCCCGGGCCATTTTCTTACAGTCATTAAATTTACCAAATTTACATTTTTACTTTTCCTAATGCAATATTTCCGATGCTGTCTCCATCCACCGCCCCTCACTGCCTGAAGCCCTGCCCCTTACACAGGGAGCCCCAGCCATGACTGCCTAGTGCCCCGCCCCGCACTGACTGGATCCCCACCCCTGAAAGCCTGGAACCCCGCGCCTCACTCATGGGGCCTTGCCCTTCATAATTGGAGCCCCGCCCCTCAAATATGGAGCCTTGCCCCTGACTGCATGGAGCCCTGCCCATCCCTCATGGATCCCCGCCCATCACTGGCTGGAGCCCTGCCCCACAAACATGGAGCCCTTTCCCTCACACATGGAGCCTTGCCCCTCTCTGGCTGGAGCCCTGCCACTAACACAAAGAGCCCCGGCCATCACTGCCCTGAGCCCCGCCCCTCACTGACTGGATCCCCACCCCTGAAAGCCTGGAACCCCGGCCTTCACTCATGGGGCCTTGCCCTTCATATTTGAAGCCCCGCCCCTCAAATATGGAGCCCTATCCCTCACTGCATGGAGCCCTGCCCATCCTACATGGAACCCCGCCCATCACTGGCTGGAGCCCCGCCCCACACACATGGAGCCTTTTCCCTCACACATGGAGCCCTGCCCCTCTCTGGCTGCAGCCCTAACCCTAACACATGGAGCCTCGGCAATCACTGCCTAGAGCCCCACCCCTCACTGACTGGATCCCCACCCCTCACAGCCCGGAACCCCGCCCCTCACGCATGGAACCCCTTCCCTCACTCATGGAGCCCTGCCCATCCCACATGGAGCCCCGCCCATCACTGGCTGGAGCCCTGCCCCACACACATGGAGCCGCTTCCGTCACACATAGAGCACCGCCCCTCACTGCCTGAAGCCCTGCCCCCTCACACATGGAGCCCCGCGTTTGTAGGTCCTTCTTTTCGGTTTTGGCCTTCAGTTGGGGATCAATTTTGGCAAGCTTTGCTGCATGTGTCTGCACTTGCTGGCGTATGGCCTGCCTGCATTTTGATGGCTTTGACTTTGGGAAAGATTTTTTCTTGGTTTTTTTTTTTTGTTTAACTGTTCATGCCATGTCCCTCATATCTTGCCCCCTAAGTTGTGTCTTCCTCCTTGAATATTTCCCCTAATTTTGCAACATCTCTTAGCTTAATTTTTGCATCTTTTGGTCCTTCGCACTGCACCTCATATAATCCCGGGCCATTTTCTTAGAGTAACTAGATTTCCCAAATTTCCTTTTTTTCTCCTCCAATTGCAATTCCTTTGATGGAGTCTCCGTTCCAGTGTGTTTGTAGGTCCTTCTTTCTGTTTGGGCCTTCAGTGGGGATGAATTTTTGCAAGCTTTGCTGCATGTGCCTGGACTTGCTGGTGTATGGCATGCCTGCATTTTGATGGCTTTGACTTTGGAAAAATTTTTTTCTTTTCGTTGTTTTGTGAAGTGTCCATTCCATGTCCCTCATATCTTGCCCCCTAAGTTGTGTCTTCCTCCTTGACTTTTTCCCCTGCTTTTGCAACATCTGTGAGCCTATTTTTTGCATCTTTTGGTCCTTTGCAATGCAGCTGATTTCCTCACAGCCTATTTTTTGAAGACATTAAAATTACTGATTTTCTGCTTTTTTCAATTGCATTTCATTTGAACTTATCTCCTTTCCAGAGTGTTTGCAAGCCTTTCTTTTGGGATTCACAAGATTCCTTTTCCCTTCCCGAAAGGAAATTTCATTTCCTTTCGGGAAGGGAAAAGAAATCTTGTGATTTCAATGGGGACGAATCGAAGAATCATTGGTGCATTTCCCTGCCCTTGATGGCATGCCATGCCTTTTGGTGGCTTTGACTTGGGGAAAGATTTTTTTCATTTTTTGGTTGATTTCTGAAGTGTCCATGCCATGTCCTCATATCTTGCCACCTAAGTTGTGTCTTCCTCCTTGACTTTTTCCCCTGCTTTTGCAACATCTGTGAGCTTAGTTTTTGCATCTTTTGGTCCTTCGCACTGCACCTGATATTATCCCGGGCCATTTCCTTACAGTCACTAAATTTCCCAAATTGTCTTTTTTTCTCCTCCAATTACAATTCCTTTGATGGTGTCTCCGCTCCAGCCAGGTTGTAGGCCCTTATTTTCTGTTTTGGCCTTCAGTGGGGATCAGATTTGGCAAGCTTTGCTGCATGTGCCTGCACTTGCTGGCGTATGGCCTGCCTGCATTTTGAAGGCTTTGACTTTGGGAACGATTTTTTCTTGTTTTTCTTTTTTCTTGTTTTAAATATTCATGCCATGTCCCTCATATCTTGCCCCCTAAGTTGTGTTTTCCTTCTTGACTTTTTCCGCTGCTTTTGAAATATCTGTGAGCTTTGTTTTGGCATCATTTAGTCCTTCGCACTGCACCTGACATAATCCCGGGCCATTTTCTTACAGTCACTAAATTTACCAAATTTACATTTTTACTTTTCCTAATGCAATATTTCCGATGCTGTCTCCATCCACCGCCCCTCACTGCCTGAAGCCCTGCCCCTTACACAGGGAGCCCCAGCCATGACTGCCTAGTGCCCCGCCCCACACTGACTGGATCCCCACCCCTGAAAGCCTGGAACCCCGCGCCTCACTCATGGGGCCTTGCCCTTCATAATTGGAGCCCCGCCCCTCAAATATGGAGCCTTGCCCCTGACTGCATGGAGCCCTGCCCATCCCTCATGGATCCCCGCCCATCACTGGCTGGAGCCCTGCCCCACAAACATGGAGCCCTTTCCCTCACACATGGAGCCTTGCCCCTCTCTGGCTGGAGCCCTGCCACTAACACAAAGAGCCCCGGCCATCACTGCCCTGAGCCCCGCCCCTCACTGACTGGATCCCCACCCCTGAAAGCCTGGAACCCCGGCCTTCACTCATGGGGCCTTGCCCTTCATATTTGAAGCCCCGCCCCTCAAATATGGAGCCCTATCCCTCACTGCATGGAGCCCTGCCCATCCTACATGGAACCCCGCCCATCACTGGCTGGAGCCCCGCCCCACACACATGGAGCCTTTTCCCTCACACATGGAGCCCTGCCCCTCTCTGGCTGCAGCCCTAACCCTAACACATGGAGCCTCGGCAATCACTGCCTAGAGCCCCACCCCTCACTGACTGGATCCCCACCCCTCACAGCCCGGAACCCCGCCCCTCACGCATGGAACCCCTTCCCTCACTCATGGAGCCCTGCCCATCCCACATGGAGCCCCGCCCATCACTGGCTGGAGCCCTGCCCCACACACATGGAGCCGCTTCCGTCACACATAGAGCACCGCCCCTCACTGCCTGAAGCCCTGCCCCTCACACATGGAGCCCCGCGTTTGTAGGTCCTTCTTTTCGGTTTTGGCCTTCAGTGGGGATCAATTTTGGCAAGCTTTGCTGCATGTGTCTGCACTTGCTGGCGTATGGCCTGCCTGCATTTTGATGGCTTTGACTTTGGGAAAGATTTTTTCTTGGTTTTTTTTTTTTGTTTAACTGTTCATGCCATGTCCCTCATATCTTGCCCCCTAAGTTGTGTCTTCCTCCTTGAATATTTCCCCTAATTTTGCAACATCTCTTAGCTTAATTTTTGCATCTTTTGGTCCTTCGCACTGCACCTCATATAATCCCGGGCCATTTTCTTAGAGTAACTAGATTTCCCAAATTTCCTTTTTTTCTCCTCCAATTGCAATTCCTTTGATGGAGTCTCCGTTCCAGTGTGTTTGTAGGTCCTTCTTTTCTGTTTGGGCCTTCAGTGGGGATGAATTTTTGCAAGCTTTGCTGCATGTGCCTGGACTTGCTGGTGTATGGCATGCCTGCATTTTGATGGCTTTGACTTTGGAAAAATTTTTTTCTTTTCGTTGTTTTGTGAAGTGTCCATTCCATGTCCCTCATATCTTGCCCCCTAAGTTGTGTCTTCCTCCTTGACTTTTTCCCCTGCTTTTGCAACATCTGTGAGCCTATTTTTTGCATCTTTTGGTCCTTTGCAATGCAGCTGATTTCCTCACAGCCTATTTTTTGAAGACATTAAAATTACTGATTTCTGCTTTTTTCAATTGCATTTCATTTGAACTTATCTCCTTTCCAGAGTGTTTGCAAGCCTTTCTTTTGGGATTCACAAGATTCCTTTTCCCTTCCCGAAAGGAAATTTCATTTCCTTTCGGGAAGGGAAAAGAAATCTTGTGATTTCAATGGGGACGAATCGAAGAATCATTGGTGCATTTCCCTGCCCTTGATGGCATGCCATGCCTTTTGGTGGCTTTGACTTGGGGAAAGATTTTTTTCATTTTTTGGTTGATTTCTGAAGTGTCCATGCCATGTCCTCATATCTTGCCACCTAAGTTGTGTCTTCCTCCTTGACTTTTTCCCCTGCTTTTGCAACATCTGTGAGCTTAGTTTTTGCATCTTTTGGTCCTTCGCACTGCACCTGATATTATCCCGGGCCATTTCCTTACAGTCACTAAATTTCCCAAATTGTCTTTTTTTCTCCTCCAATTACAATTCCTTTGATGGTGTCTCCGCTCCAGCCAGGTTGTAGGCCCTTATTTTCTGTTTTGGCCTTCAGTGGGGATCAGATTTGGCAAGCTTTGCTGCATGTGCCTGCACTTGCTGGCGTATGGCCTGCCTGCATTTTGAAGGCTTTGACTTTGGGAACGATTTTTTCTTGTTTTTCTTTTTTCTTGTTTTAAATATTCATGCCATGTCCCTCATATCTTGCCCCCTAAGTTGTGTTTTCCTTCTTGACTTTTTCCGCTGCTTTTGAAATATCTGTGAGCTTTGTTTTGGCATCATTTAGTCCTTCGCACTGCACCTGACATAATCCCGGGCCATTTTCTTACAGTCACTAAATTTACCAAATTTACATTTTTACTTTTCCTAATGCAATATTTCCGATGCTGTCTCCATCCACCGCCCCTCACTGCCTGAAGCCCTGCCCCTTACACAGGGAGCCCCAGCCATGACTGCCTAGTGCCCCGCCCCACACTGACTGGATCCCCACCCCTGAAAGCCTGGAACCCCGCGCCTCACTCATGGGGCCTTGCCCTTCATAATTGGAGCCCCGCCCCTCAAATATGGAGCCTTGCCCCTGACTGCATGGAGCCCTGCCCATCCCTCATGGATCCCCGCCCATCACTGGCTGGAGCCCTGCCCCACAAACATGGAGCCCTTTCCCTCACACATGGAGCCTTGCCCCTCTCTGGCTGGAGCCCTGCCACTAACACAAAGAGCCCCGGCCATCACTGCCCTGAGCCCCGCCCCTCACTGACTGGATCCCCACCCCTGAAAGCCTGGAACCCCGGCCTTCACTCATGGGGCCTTGCCCTTCATATTTGAAGCCCCGCCCCTCAAATATGGAGCCCTATCCCTCACTGCATGGAGCCCTGCCCATCCTACATGGAACCCCGCCCATCACTGGCTGGAGCCCCGCCCCACACACATGGAGCCTTTTCCCTCACACATGGAGCCCTGCCCCTCTCTGGCTGCAGCCCTAACCCTAACACATGGAGCCTCGGCAATCACTGCCTAGAGCCCCACCCCTCACTGACTGGATCCCCACCCCTCACAGCCCGGAACCCCGCCCCTCACGCATGGAACCCCTTCCCTCACTCATGGAGCCCTGCCCATCCCACATGGAGCCCCGCCCATCACTGGCTGGAGCCCTGCCCCACACACATGGAGCCGCTTCCGTCACACATAGAGCACCGCCCCTCACTGCCTGAAGCCCTGCCCCTCACACATGGAGCCCCGCGTTTGTAGGTCCTTCTTTTCGGTTTTGGCCTTCAGTGGGGATCAATTTTGGCAAGCTTTGCTGCATGTGTCTGCACTTGCTGGCGTATGGCCTGCCTGCATTTTGATGGCAATGACTTTGGGAAAGATTTTTTCTTGGTTTTTTTTTTTTGTTTAACTGTTCATGCCATGTCCCTCATATCTTGCCCCCTAAGTTGTGTCTTCCTCCTTGAATATTTCCCCTAATTTTGCAACATCTCTTAGCTTAATTTTTGCATCTTTTGGTCCTTCGCACTGCACCTCATATAATCCCGGGCCATTTTCTTAGAGTAACTAGATTTCCCAAATTTCCTTTTTTTCTCCTCCAATTGCAATTCCTTTGATGGAGTCTCCGTTCCAGTGTGTTTGTAGGTCCTTCTTTTCTGTTTGGGCCTTCAGTGGGGATGAATTTTTGCAAGCTTTGCTGCATGTGCCTGGACTTGCTGGTGTATGGCATGCCTGCATTTTGATGGCTTTGACTTTGGAAAAATTTTTTTTTCGTTGTTTTGTGAAGTGTCCATGCCATGTCCCTCATATCTTGCCCCCTAAGTTGTGTCTTCCTCCTTGACTTTTTCCCCTGCTTTTGCAACATCTGTGAGCCTATTTTTTGCATGTTTTGGTCCTTTGCAATGCAGCTGATTTCCTCACAGCCTATTTTTTGAAGACATTAAAATTACTGATTTTCTGCTTTTTTCAATTGCATTTCATTTGAACTTATCTCCTTTCCAGAGTGTTTGCAAGCCTTTCTTTTGGGATTCACAAGATTCCTTTTCCCTTCCCGAAAGGAAATTTCATTTCCTTTCGGGAAGGGAAAAGAAATCTTGTGATTTCAATGGGGACGAATCGAAGAATCATTGGTGCATTTCCCTGCCCTTGATGGCATGCCATGCCTTTTGGTGGCTTTGACTTGGGAAAGATTTTTTTCATTTTTTGGTTGATTTCTGAAGTGTCCATGCCATGTCCTCATATCTTGCCACCTAAGTTGTGTCTTCCCTCCTTGACTTTTTCCCCTGCTTTTGCAACATCTGTGAGCTTAGTTTTTGCATCTTTTGGTCCTTCGCACTGCACCTGATATTATCCCGGGCCATTTCCTTACAGTCACTAAATTTCCCAATTTGTCTTTTTTTCTCCTCCAATTACAATTCCTTTGATGGTGTCTCCGCTCCAGCCTGTTTGTAGGCCCTTATTTTCTGTTTTGGCCTTCAGTGGGGATCAGATTTGGCAAGCTTTGCTGCATGTGCCTGCACTTGCTGGCGTATGGCCTGCCTGCATTTTGAAGGCTTTGACTTTGGGAACGATTTTTTCTGTTTTTCTTTTTTCTTGTTTTAAATATTCATGCCATGTCCCTCATATCTTGCCCCCTAAGTTGTGTTTTCCTCCTTGACTTTTTCCGCTGCTTTTGAAATATCTGTGAGCTTTGTTTTGGCATCATTTAGTCCTTGGCACTGCACCTGACATAATCCCGGGCCATTTTCTTACAGTCACTAAATTTACCAAATTTACATTTTTACTTTTCCTAATGCAATATTTCCGATGCTGTCTCCATCCACCGCCCCTCACTGCCTGAAGCCCTGCCCCTCACACAGGGAGCCCCAGCCATGACTGCCTAGTGCCCCGCCCCGCACTGACTGGATCCCCACCCCTGAAAGCCTGGAACCCCGCGCCTCACTCATGGGGCCTTGCCCTTCATAATTGGAGCCCCGCCCCTCAAATATGGAGCCTTGCCCCTGACTGCATGGAGCCCTGCCCATCCCTCATGGATCCCCGCCCATCACTGGCTGGAGCCCTGCCCCACAAACATGGAGCCCTTTCCCTCACACATGGAGCCTTGCCCCTCTCTGGCTGGAGCCCTGCCCCTACAAAAAGAGCCCCGGCCATCACTGCCCTGAGCCCCGCCCCTCACTGACTGGATCCCCCACCCCTGAAAGCCTGGAACCCCGGCCTTCACTCATGGGGCCTTGCCCTTCATATTTGAAGCCCCGCCCCTCAAATATGGAGCCCTATCCCTCACTGCATGGAGCCCTGCCCATCCCACATGGAGCCCCGCCCATCACTGGCTGGAGCCCCGCCCCACACACATGGAGCCTTTTCCCTCACACATGGAGCCCTGCCCCTCTCTGGCTGCAGCCCTAACCCTAACACATGGAGCCTCGGCAATCACTGCCTAGAGCCCCACCCCTCACTGACTGGATTCCCCACCCCTCACAGCCCGGAACCCCGCCCCTCACGCATGGAACCCCTTCCCTCACTCATGGAGCCCTGCCCATCCCACATGGAGCCCCGCCCATCACTGGCTGGAGCCCTGCCCCACACACATGGAGCCGCTTCCGTCACACATAGAGCACCGCCCCTCACTGCCTGAAGCCCTGCCCCTCACACATGGAGCCCCGCGTTTGTAGGTCCTTCTTTTCGGTTTTGGCCTTCAGTGGGGATCAATTTTGGCAAGCTTTGCTGCATGTGTCTGCACTTGCTGGCGTATGGCCTGCCTGCATTTTGATGGCTTTGACTTTGGGAAAGATTTTTTCTTGTTTTTTTTTTTTTGTTTAACTGTTCATGCCATGTCCCTCATATCTTGCCCCCTAAGTTGTGTCTTCCTCCTTGAATATTTCCCCTAATTTTGCAACATCTCTTAGCTTAATTTTTGCATCTTTTGGTCCTTCGCACTGCACCTCTATATAATCCCGGGCCATTTTCTTAGAGTAACTAGATTTCCCAAATTTCCTTTTTTTCTCCTCCAATTGCAATTCCTTTGATGGAGTCTCCGTTCCAGTGTGTTTGTAGGTCCTTCTTTTCTGTTTGGGCCTTCAGTGGGGATGAATTTTTGCAAGCTTTGCTGCATGTGCCTGGACTTGCTGGTGTATGGCATGCCTGCATTTTGATGGCTTTGACTTTGGAAAAATTTTTTTTTTCGTTGTTTTGTGAAGTGTCCATGCCATGTCCCTCATATCTTGCCCCCTAAGTTGTGTCTTCCTCCTTGACTTTTTCCCCTGCTTTTGCAACATCTGTGAGCCTATTTTTTGCATCTTTTGGGTCCTTTGCAATGCAGCTGATTTCCTCACAGCCTATTTTTTGAAGACATTAAAATTACTGATTTTCTGCTTTTTTCAATTGCATTTCATTTGAACTTATCTCCTTTCCAGAGTGTTTGCAAGCCTTTCTTTTGGGATTCACAAGATTCCTTTTCCCTTCCCGAAAGGAAATTTCATTTCCTTTCGGGAAGGGAAAAGAAATCTTGTGATTTCAATGGGGGCGAATCGAGGAATCATTGGTGCATTTCCCTGCCCTTGATGGCATGCCATGCCTTTTTGGTGGCTTTGACTTGGGGAAAGATTTTTTTCATTTTTTGGTTGATTTCTGAAGTGTCCATGCCATGTCCTCATATCTTGCCACCTAAGTTGTGTCTTCCTCCTTGACTTTTTCCCCTGCTTTTGCAACATCTGTGAGCTTAGTTTTTGCATCTTTTGGTCCTTCGCACTGCACCTGATATTATCCCGGGCCATTTTCCTTACAGTCACTAAATTTCCCAAATTGTCTTTTTTCTCCTCCAATTACAATTCCTTTGATGGTGTCTCCGCTCCAGCCTGTTTGTAGGCCCTTATTTTCTGTTTTGGCCTTCAGTGGGGATCAGATTTGGCAAGCTTTGCTGCATGTGCCTGCACTTGCTGGCGTATGGCCTGCCTGCATTTTGAAGGCTTTGACTTTGGGAACGATTTTTTCTTGTTTTTCTTTTTTCTTGTTTTAAATATTCATGCCATGTCCTCATATCTTGCCCCCTAAGTTGTGTTTTCCTCCTTGACTTTTTCCGCTGCTTTTGAAATATCTGTGAGCTTTGTTTTGGCATCATTTAGTCCTTGGCACTGCACCTGACATAATCCCGGGCCATTTTCTTACAGTCACTAAATTTACCAAATTTACATTTTTACTTTTCCTAATGCAATATTTCCGATGCTGTCTCCATCCACCGCCCCTCACTGCCTGAAGCCCTGCCCCTCACACAGGGAGCCCCAGCCATGACTGCCTAGTGCCCCGCCCCACACTGACTGGATCCCACCCCTGAAAGCCTGGAACCCCGCGCCTCACTCATGGGGCCTTGCCCTTCATAATTGGAGCCCCGCCCCTCAAATATGGAGCCTTGCCCCTGACTGCATGGAGCCCTGCCCATCCCTCATGGATCCCCGCCCATCACTGGCTGGAGCCCTGCCCCACAAACATGGAGCCCTTTCCCTCACACATGGAGCCTTGCCCCTCTCTGGCTGGAGCCCTGCCCCTAACAAAAAGAGCCCCGGCCATCACTGCCCTGAGCCCCGCCCCTCACTGACTGGATCCCCACCCCTGAAAGCCTGGAACCCCGGCCTTCACTCATGGGGCCTTGCCCTTCATAATTTGAAGCCCCGCCCCTCAAATATGGAGCCCTATCCCTCACTGCATGGAGCCCTGCCCATCCCACATGGAGCCCCGCCCATCACTGGCTGGAGCCCTGCCCCACACACATGGAGCCTTTTCCCTCACACATGGAGCCCTGCCCCTCTCTGGCTGCAGCCCTAACCCTAACACATGGAGCCTCGGCAATCACTGCCTAGAGCCCCACCCCTCACTGACTGGATCCCCACCCCTCACAGCCCGGAACCCCGCCCCTCACGCATGGAACCCCTTCCCTCACTCATGGAGCCCTGCCCATCCCACATGGAGCCCCGCCCATCACTGGCTGGAGCCCTGCCCCCACACACATGGAGCCGCTTCCGTCACACATAGAGCACCGCCCCTCACTGCCTGAAGCCCTGCCCCTCACACATGGAGCCCCGCGTTTGTAGGTCCTTCTTTTCGGTTTTGGCCTTCAGTGGGGATCAATTTTGGCAAACTTTGCTGCATGTGTCTGCACTTGCTGGCGTATGGCCTGCCTGCATTTTGATGGCTTTGACTTTGGGAAAGATTTTTTCTTGTTTTTTTTTTTTTTGTTTAACTGTTCATGCCATGTCCCTCATAATCTTGCCCCGTAAGTTGTGTCTTCCTCCTTGACTATTTCCCCTGATTTTGCAACATCTCTTAGCTTAATTTTGCATCTTTTGGTCCTTCGCACTGCACCTCATATAATCCCGGGCCATTTTCTTAGAGTCACTAAATTTCCCCAAATTTCCTTTTTTTCTCCTCCAATTGCAATTCCTTTGATGGAGTCTCCATTCCAGTGTGTTTGTCGGTCCTTCTTTTCTGTTTGGGCCTTCAGTGGGGATGAATTTTTGCAAGCTTTGCTGCATGTGCCTGGACTTGCTGGTGTATGGCATGCCTGCATTTTGATGGCTTTGACTTTGGAAAAATTTTTTTCTTTTCGTTGTTTTGTGAAGTGTCCATTCCATGTCCCTCATATCTTGCCCCCTAAGTTGTGTCTTCCTCCTTGACTTTTTCCCCTGCTTTTGCAACATCTGTGAGCCTATTTTTTGCATGTTTTGGTCCTTTGCAATGCAGCTGATTTCCTCACAGCCTATTTTTTGAAGACATTAAAATTACTGATTTTCTGCTTTTTTCAATTGCATTTCATTTGAACTTATCTCCTTTCCAGAGTGTTTGCAAGCCTTTCTTTTGGGATTCACAAGATTCCTTTTCCCTTCCCGAAAGGAAATTTCATTTCCTTTCGGGAAGGGAAAAGAAATCTTGTGATTTCAATGGGGACGAATCGAAGAATCATTGGTGCATTTCCCTGCCCTTGATGGCATGCCATGCCTTTTGGTGGCTTTGACTTGGGGAAAGATTTTTTTCATTTTTTGGTTGATTTCTGAAGTGTCCATGCCATGTCCTCATATCTTGCCACCTAAGTTGTGTCTTCCTCCTTGACTTTTTCCCCTGATTTTGCAACATCTGTGAGCTTAGTTTTTGCATCTTTTGGTCCTTCGCACTGCACCTGACATAATCCCGGGCCATTTTCTTACAGTCACTAAATTTACCAAATTTACATTTTTACTTTTCCTAATGCAATATTTCCGATGCTGTCTCCATCCACCGCCCCTCACTGCCTGAAGCCCTGCCCCCTCACACAGGGAGCCCCAGCCATGACTGCCTAGTGCCCCGCCCCGCACTGACTGGATCCCCACCCCTGAAAGCCTGGAACCCCGCGCCTCACTCATGGGGCCTTGCCCTTCATAATTGGAGCCCCGCCCCTCAAATATGGAGCCTTGCCCCTGACTGCATGGAGCCCTGCCCATCCCTCATGGATCCCCGCCCATCACTGGCTGGAGCCCTGCCCCACAAACATGGAGCCCTTTCCCTCACACATGGAGCCTTGCCCCTCTCTGGCTGGAGCCCTGCCCCTAACAAAAAGAGCCCCGGCCATCACTGCCACTGAGCCCCGCCCCTCACTGACTGGATCCCCACCCCTGAAAGCCTGGAACCCCGGCCTTCACTCATGGGGCCTTGCCCTTCATATTTGAAGCCCCGCCCCTCAAATATGGAGCCCTATCCCTCACTGCATGGAGCCCTGCCCATCCCACATGGAGCCCCGCCCATCACTGGCTGGAGCCCCGCCCCACACACATGGAGCCTTTTCCCTCACACATGGAGCCCTGCCCCTCTCTGGCTGCAGCCCTAACCCTAACACATGGAGCCTCGGCAATCACTGCCTAGAGCCCCACCCCTCACTGACTGGATCCCCACCCCTCACAGCCCGGAAACCCCGCCCCTCACGCATGGAACCCCTTCCCTCACTCATGGAGCCCTGCCCATTCCCACATGGAGCCCCGCCCATCACTGGCTGGAGCCCTGCCCCACACACATGGAGCCGCTTCCGTCACACATAGAGCACCGCCCCTCACTGCCTGAAGCCCTGCCCCTCACACATGGAGCCCCGCCTTTGTAGGTCCTTCTTTTCGGTTTTGGCCTTCAGTGGGGATCAATTTTGGCAAGCTTTGCTGCATGTGCCTGCACTTGCTGGCGTATGGCCAGCCTGCATTTTGATGGCTTTGACTTTGGGAAAGATTTTTTCTTGTTTTTTTTTTTTTGTTTAACTGTTCATGCCATGTCCCTCATATCTTGCCCCGTAAGTTGTGTCTTCCTCCTTGACTTTTTCCCCTGCTTTGCAACATCTGTGAGCCTATTTTTTGCATGTTTTGGTCCTTTGCAATGCAGCTGATTTCCTCACAGCCTATTTTTTGAAGACATTAAAATTACTGATTTTCTGCTTTTTCAATTGCATTTCATTTGAACTTATCTCCTTTCCAGAGTGTTTGCAAGCCTTTCTTTTGGGATTCACAAGATTCCTTTTCCCTTCCCGAAAGGAAATTTCATTTCCTTTCGGGAAGGGAAAAGAAATCTTGTGATTTCAATGGGGACGAATCGAAGAATCATTGGTGCATTTCCCTGCCCTTGATGGCATGCCATGCCTTTTGGTGGCTTTGACTTGGGGAAAGATTTTTTTCATTTTTTGGTTGATTTCTGAAGTGTCCATGCCATGTCCTCATATCTTGCCACCTAAGTTGTGTCTTCCTCCTTGACTTTTTCCCCTGCTTTTGCAACATCTGTGAGCTTAGTTTTTGCATCTTTTGGTCCTTCGCACTGCACCTGATATTATCCCGGGCCATTTCCTTACAGTCACTAAATTTCCCAAATTGTCTTTTTTTCTCCTCCAATTACAATTCCTTTGATGGTGTCTCCGCTCCAGCCTGTTTGTAGGCCCTTATTTTCTGTTTTGGCCTTCAGTGGGGATCAGATTTGGCAAGCTTTGCTGCATGTGCCTGCACTTGCTGGCGTATGGCCTGCCTGCATTTTGAAGGCTTTGACTTTGGGAACGATTTTTTCTTGTTTTTCTTTTTTCTTGTTTTAAATATTCATGCCATGTCCCTCATATCTTGCCCCCTAAGTTGTGTTTTCCTTCTTGACTTTTTCCGCTGCTTTTGAAATATCTGTGAGCTTTGTTTTTGGCATCATTTAGTCCTTCGCACTGCACCTGACATAATCCCGGGCCATTTTCTTACAGTCATTAAATTTACCAAATTTACATTTTTACTTTTCCTAATGCAATATTTCCGATGCTGTCTCCATCCACCGCCCCTCACTGCCTGAAGCCCTGCCCCTTACACAGGGAGCCCCAGCCATGACTGCCTAGTGCCCCGCCCCCGCACTGACTGGATCCCCACCCCTGAAAGCCTGGAACCCCGCGCCTCACTCATGGGGCCTTGCCCTTCATAATTGGAGCCCCCGCCCCTCAAATATGGAGCCTTGCCCCTGACAGCATGGAGCCCTGCCCATCCCTCATGGATCCCCGCCCATCACTGGCTGGAGCCCTGCCCCACAAACATGGAGCCCTTTCCCTCACACATGGAGCCTTGCCCCTCTCTGGCTGGAGCCCTGCCACTAACACAAAGAGCCCCGGCCATCACTGCCCTGAGCCCCGCCCCTCACTGACTGGATCCCCACCCCTGAAAGCCTGGAACCCCGGCCTTCACTCATGGGGCCTTGCCCTTCATATTTGAAGCCCCGCCCCTCAAATATGGAGCCCTATCCCTCACTAGCATGGAGCCCTGCCCATCCTACATGGAACCCCGCCCATCACTGGCTGGAGCCCCGCCCCACACACATGGAGCCTTTTCCCTCACACATGGAGCCCTGCCCCTCTCTGGCTGCAGCCCTAACCCTAACACATGGAGCCTCGGCAATCACTGCCTAGAGCCCCACCCCTCACTGACTGGATCCCCACCCCTCACAGCCCGGAACCCCGCCCCTCACGCATGGAACCCCTTCCCTCACTCATGGAGCCCTGCCCATCCCACATGGAGCCCCGCCCATCACTGGCTGGAGCCCTGCCCCACACACATGGAGCCGCTTCCGTCACACATAGAGCACCGCCCCTCACTGCCTGAAGCCCTGCCCCTCACACATGGAGCCCCGCGTTTGTAGGTCCTTCTTTTCGGTTTTGGCCTTCAGTGGGGATCAATTTTGGCAAGCTTTGCTGCATGTGTCTGCACTTGCTGGCGTATGGCCTGCCTGCATTTTGATGGCTTTGACTT